>APFE030781507.1:68514-101014 GCA_000404065.3 Pinus taeda
ATGACATACCGCGCTACGAAATGGCTGCTCAATGATATGCTGCGGAAAGGTGGAAAATGATTGCGCAGCTAAACTAGCCAATCATATTACGCTGCGAAACTATGCAAAATCAGAATGATGCAATCAAGACAAGACATGCTATGAGAGATGGTATCTAACGGTTTTTTTTACAAGGACTTACATCAATACCTTTGGAAAAACTAATTTCAAAGTGACACACCTAAAAACCTATTGACTTGAACCAAAAATTTTATATGGATCTTTGGACATAGGTGAACTGTGGTTTTAAGTGATAACATGTGGTATGAAACAAAAATAATTTAGGTACGAATAAACAACAATTGCCCACCGAGCCTTTCATTATATAATGCAACATTTTATCATTGAACAAACACTGATAGTTTTTTGTAGGATACATGGTTTTTATTTTTCATTTTTTTTTGTTGCAGGATAAACTTGAGCAGCTAAGAACACATCAAATTCGACACTGCAATGTGCTATATATACCAAGGGTTTTATTAACTAGCGCATAATCATACGACAAATGGTTTATAAATTTTGACCTTCGTTTTTATGCAGTTCAATAATAACGTTGGATTTTATTGTGTAATGCACACCCTTTTTTCCTTTTATTGTATGTGTTGTTTTATCTTATATGTTTTTGTTGGTATTGTTTTGTTTTTAGATTTTGTATTTTTTTTATATGTTTTGTCTTTTTGTATTTTGTTTTTAATTATTTTATGTATTTTGTTTTTGTTTTTGTTTTTGTTTTTTTTTTTTGTTTTAATTATATATGTTACATTTTTTAAATAAAATATATACATATATTTCATTTAAACAAACAATTTATTGATTAAGAAAATGCATTTGGAATTATTTTTTTATTTTTATTTTTTATTTTGTTTTTAAGTTTATTGAAAAATCAAATTAAATTAAATCAAATCATGAAAACATAAATTAGCTGCAGAATTGCATTCTGTAGCTAAATATTTTTTATGATATACTAACAAGACAAATTATTTTTTTTCTCTGATCATCCGGCTCACACGAAGTGCAGAAGGAGAGCATACTTGAGATTTTTTTTTAGCATAGTCAAGATTTTATCAATCATTTCCTTTTTATTTTTCCTATCTATCTAAAAACTATTTTTTTTTTTTAAGTATATTCATGCTTCCAATGATGCCGTTTACAGAATAGAATTTTTGAAATGCTCATATCCAAACTTGAAAAATGTACCTAATTGTTTGTAAGGATATGCGAAATCGACTTGACCTTTCGATTTGGCATAACCACTTTTTGATACCTTTCCTCAATGTAGTCTTTGGGCTGCATTCTAGACCCTTTGTCCATAAATTGTTAGTAAAAACAAAAACAAATAAAATACTGTAAACTGAAAGCTAGTTCCTATGCACACTTCCCTGGCAACGAGGCCAAAATGTTGAGGCAAATTAATTACTTATTATTTCATTGTCAACCCAGGGGTTTCGTAAAACTTGCAAAGAATGTGTGCACTATATATGCTAGAAATTAACTTCCAATTTAGATCAATCTAACTAGTAAACCAAATTCACCTATTCTAATTCAACAATAAATTCCAAGGAATTATAGTACAATGTTTGGAATTGAAACCTTAATCTATCACACTTGTAGAAATTGAAATCATAATCTACCATACTTGCAGGAATTGAAGTCTTAATCTATCACACTTGCAGGAATTGAAAAGCACACCACTCTTTCAAAAATGAAATTGCATGAAATAAAATCTACTCTAAGGGACCATGTGTGCATTATCAAATAAGGATCCTATGAAATGAATAATCAAAACCACATGATATGAAATCAAAGCAAAAACAATAATTCTTAACCTCTAGATATGAAAGCAAATAAAAACAATCACTCTTAACCTCTCACACAGGAAAAGATATGAAAGAAATAAATCTTAATCTATGAAAGCAATGAATCTTAATCTATGAAAGACAATAAATCTCACACATTATAGATGGCCAATCCGAAAGCATGAGGGATGGAAAGTTGAGAGGCTCCAAATACAAGCATAACCAAATCAAAGTGAACATCACTCACGAGCATGGTGCAAAATCCAAATTTTATATTAAAAAAAAGATCATTTCCCCAACTTTTCACACCTAAAATGATAGGAGAAAACTTCCCCTATTTATACAAAAAGATGAGAAGCTATCTCATTAATGAGAGTCCATGAATCTCTCCCTCTATCTATAGAGTTACAATCAAAATAAGAAATGATAAGACACATGTCTTCTTAGAGTTTCATTAGAAATAGGAAATGATAAGACACATATCCTCATGATCCCATGATCTTCTCCACTCAAATTCGAATTTTGTTTTGGGAGGCCACATAAGGGTCTTTTAAAGCTTCCTTTTGACCTACACATGTCAACAATCTCATCCCACTTGTTAGGTATAAGAATATGCAAATTATTTTCTAATTTTTAACCATAAATTCACTTAAAAATGCTAAGAATTAATAAAGTTTGGAAAAACATAAATGTGACCCAATAATGATAATGGTAAGGTAAATGTAATGAAATGGAGGTAAATGTAATGAAATAGAGGTGGAGTGAAGGTGACAATATGGAAATATAAGTGAAAATGTAATGGAAGTGAATGACAATTTCAAGGCCCAACAAGCACCGCGAATGGTTTGTAGCGTCACTAATGCCACATTTGAGGAACGAGCTATCGCAGTAGAGGTTAACGACTTAGGCAGAAGCCTTGGAGATCGTGATGAGACTCCATGAGACCCCAATGCAGGATCCTAACTTGGAATTTCAATAGATCCACGCACAGTTGAAAAACTTATGCCTTGAGATGTAGAGTCTGAAACAAGATAGGATAGCGCGACCAGAAGTGCACGAAGAGGTGTGGTGTGTAAAATGAAACGGTCAAGGTCATGATAAGGACAACTGCCCGGTGTTCGCAAATTACCTCACGGGAGGAGGACCAATGCTATTAAGACCAGAGGCACAAGAAGGACCTAGCATGGCCCCTGCTTTGTGGTGCGCATTTTTTCAAATAGGAGGGAAACACGTTATGGACAACTGCCATTTGTTATAGAAGTATACTCAAAATTTGCAGCAATTTTTCTGTAACTTTTGTAGATCAGTGGGACATGATGAGTGCACTTGTAGAAGCTACGAGTTAATGATCGATAGAAATCCTACCTACAGAGTTTAGGCCGAATCGCAGCCCCTAGACCTGAATGCAGGAGTGGCACGAAACATATTTTAGGGGCGCGAACGAGGCCGAGGTGGAGGAGGACCTGGAAGAGGTCACAGGCAGTTGATATGATACAATTACGAAGGGAAAAGACATTATGCTCGCGATTCTACAAATCCAATGCATCCATCATGTCTGTGTTGTACCTTGTTTTATCATGAGATGGAGGATTGTCCTACGCTGATAGCTAGGATACGCGACAAGGGAGCGTTACCATCTCCCTCGACTCAGAACCTGCAGATGATGAGGCTTGAGCCGCGCGAGGAAGATACAAGTGCGAACATTGTGCTCCGAAGTGGAATCGCGATGGGAGATGATAAAGGAAAACAACCCGAAGATAGTACTTGGGTTCGCAAGGCTCTAACGAAAGAAGCAGAGTTTGATTCGGAGCGAGCTAAGGAAACCTTCATGGAAGCTAAGAAAAGCTTCACTGATGCCTCCACTTCAGGAAGAAAAGATAGACCAGAGTCAGAAATGGACCCATCTATGTTTACGCCATTCCTGGAAACATGCATGAAGCTACTACACGACAGTAAGGTTGTAAAAGGATTGCACGAACTCATTAACGGATGCGCTGGGACCGCGCTAAGAGAACCGCGCTTAGTTTGGAAGATTGAAAACACAAGACTAGGACAGGGAGAGAAATGAGGCTAACCGCGTAGATTGGAGAATATGAGATGGACCAAGTAATTCTGGACTTAGGATCATATGCGAATGTTCTCCCGAAGCAGACATGGGAGCACATGGGGAGGCCTACACTGCAGTGGTCTCCTATTCAGCTGCAAATGGCGAACCAATAGAAGATAATACCCTTGGGGTGATTTCATGGAATCATAGTGGATATTGAGGGAGCAAGCATGCTAGCGGACTTTGAGGTGATAGAGATTGTTGATGATAGCAATCCTTACCCTGCACTATTAGGAATTGATTAGCCCATTAACATGAATGGGGTGATTAATCTGAAGAAGTGCAAGATGATTTTTGAGAAGAAGTCTCTACGCGTAATTATACCCTTAGACCCTGCCGAGGGATTGCGCTACACAGAGCTGATGCACGACTATGAAAGCAACGACGATTTGGACTACATCTACAAAATAACCGCACGAGAGCAAGATTGGGTAAATCCCACCACGGACGAACGAATATCATGGGAGTGCAAAAGCTCCTGTACGTCGGATTCTGATGAGGAGATAAAGCGATGGAAAAACCAGTTATACGAGGTAACCACGCTTAATTGCAATATGATGACAAGGTCACTGCGATGCGTATGAATAGAAGTGAGAGATTTGCCTACTTATGATTGATTAGGTGAGGTAGATGCTTTCTTAGATAGATTTGAAAAGGAGGTGTCGGAAAAGAAACGTTTCCAGGCCTTGAATTGGGTACTGTGCGCTACGCCCGCAAGGTGGTGTGGTATGCACAGAGGAAGTGTTGGATTGGTGGGGCCTGACCCAGGTTTAGAGTTAATTAGCCAAACAAATCCATTTACTACTGGCCCTTTCGGCAATGTTCTGTGGAGCGCAGACTGAGGTCTCACCCGAAGTAGTATGGGGGGTGCTGGAACTAGGTTTCCGCACCCTTGAGATGTCTGAGGGGTTGATTTTGTCCATATGTGAATCCCTTCACATAGGTTACTTTGTACACTTCCCTGGCCTTCGTGCCCTAATATAGTTTCCTTTGCACAACCCTAACCAGGGGTTGTGGGGCTTTCGCGTTGCTAGAGCAGCAGTCTGTACTATTTCCCTAAGTCACAACCGAGATCTTATTTATCTTCTTATAACAATTAGTTATCTTTGCATAACAGATGCCTTATATTATATTTACTCATTCATCCCATTCATATGAGTTCATGCAGTAAATACACAATAAACTTACAATTCATGCCCAATAATACATAAAACAGGAAAAGATACACAAAAATATGGTAAAACTTATCTTTTATTAATTCTCCCAACAGTTACAGACTCGACCTACCTTGCGCACTCAGTTGCAGGGGTCCACGCACTCAGCTGCGGACTACTAGGCCTCTACATACTCAGCTGCAGAGCCTTCTCCTACTCTACGACACAAAGACACGACTTACACTTCGACTCAATGCTTCTATTCCTTATTCATCAATCCATCATATTATTATATTATATCTTTACACTTAGAGCCTCACTCTATTTATACAATCCCATGGTTTGCAGACCATGGGCAGATCTTTCAAGACGACATTACATTACCAAAACAAGGGCGGACAACCATATGACTCTATTACGACTTCGTGCTCCGCTCCATAATTCGCAGACTCTTTACAATGGACTTAGTCAAAACCTGGGCTTTAAGCCCCAAAACATGCCTTGGGGCGATTCCACGCCCAATAGGAAGCTTTGAAGACTGGAGCGCATGTAGGAGGATGATGTGCACATGGTTTGGAAATCCTAGGGTGCGATTGGCCGATAAATACAATGGATAGGAGGGTTCGCACGTGCATCTGTCTAGGTGGGTATAGGAAGGTGACAAACAACCTGCACGGATGCACATGAAATTTACGTTGAGAAATATGGTCAATATGCATGTGTTGGGGGGGGAAAATGCGTAAACATATCCTTGCATTGTAATGAAAAATTGTGGAGAGAACAATCACACTGAAGGTTATTTACATGGAAGCATTTAACGAAATGTGCGAAGCGCTGAACAAGGTCTGTAGTGCACAGTGAAATGATTGGGACCTGCGCATACTAGCAGTTTTATGGGCTTATAGGAAAACATACACGAAACTGATGGAACAAATATCTTCTAGGCTGAGCTATGGAGAAAATGATGTAATGCCAGTGGAGTATATCATGCATAGTCGGCGCATAGCAGTACCCGTGGATATAATGGATCACGGAGCCTTGGTAGAAGGGATCGTGTAGTTGGAAGAACTCGAAGAAGAACGCTTGGGACCTGATGAAGAGATCTAGCAGGGTAATATTATGCTCCAAGAACTCATGAATGAAAGAGTTTGGTTGAGGGAGAAAAGCAACATGGCGGAAGCAGAAGTCAAGAAGCTTGAGGAAGGAATACAAAAGGACTTTCTTGAAAAAAAACCGTGGTGGTAAAATAGGATGCGCATGATTATGTTGATGAATTTCGGGACTAACGCCATGAGTTGATTAGTTTGATTCCTTCGATTAGACCATATGTTACTAAGGGGATCACAGATGGTGGCGCGATGCAGTTGGTAAAATGCGTGATGTAGGTGGTGAAGTCAAATTGCGGACTCTTCCCAGGAAAAGAAACTGGTAGCAAAGTTAAATGGCGAACTCTTCCCATCTGACTAGCCGCATGGAGCATAGTCTTAGCACTCTAGGAAGTTGAAAGGAGGCGCTGGACTATAAAATACTCTACCTGAGATATGCGCGATGACAAGACTGCGCATAGGAGTGAAGTGTCACAAGATCCACGGCAATGCAAGGGTAGCTGCTCTGCTGCACAAGCTGACTGGAAAGTGACCGTTATTGTCACTATTCACAATGTTATGCTTGGTTTGAGACCAAATGGAGCGGTTGACAGGTTTTATGGGCTAGATTTGGGGAAATTTGCCGTCAGGAGAGCATTAATGGACTAGATTTTGGGGGAACGGTCAAATTTGAATTAAAAAGGTGCTATAAATTGCAAAGGGCTACCCAACAAACAACACTTGGCCATTTGAGAATTGAGCTATTGCGCATCCTGAGATGCAGTAACTTTGATCTATTCGATTCTTGGAACTCGAAGGCATTATTTGAGCACCTACTTGAACCATTGAAAGATTTTTGGAACAACAACATGACCACGCTAGAGGAAGCCATGGATATCGGTGAGATGACTGCTGAAGAGGCCGCGCAGGCCATGACGATAGGAGATGCCCCAGAAAGCGCCGAAATAGTTCCAGAAATCCCTATATCACCACGTATGTCGAGACCCAAGAAAGATAAGTAGCCCATGGTTTCGGTGCGCGTGTCCCCTACAAATCCTCTACGAACTAAATTGACCATGGAAGAAAAGGGGAAAGTGGTTAATCTGGAAATTGATGAGGAGGAGGAAGATCTTGAGGACATCCTGATAGAAGAGGAGGAAGACAAAGACATGGAGGTGGAAACCGAGGGCATGGACCCTCTAACCAAGCTACCCACATATGTTCCTCCATGGAAGGGGAAGGAAAAGGTGCCTAAGGACCTAAATGAGAGCAAGATCTCTCTGCAAACTCCGCTGCTACCCGATGATATCGTTTTTGAAGGAGCGCACTTGGGACAGGTATCGGATCTCAAGTTTGAATATTGGGATCTCTCAAACCATGAGAAATTCCCACACTTGGCAACCGCACAGCTCATGAGGTCGAAGAAAAACACTACAATGGAAGTCATAGAGTTGGAGCCGCATAAGTGGTTGCGCTGAGTAGAGAAAGTAGGGTTGTTAAACCTGCTCTAGGTGCCGCATTACCATCGTGTCCGAGTAACTGTCTTTGTCATCAGGCAACTGCTCTGCCTAGTTCACGATGGGTGCTTGTGCCTGGAGGAGCCCATCCCCATCATGGACCACCTAATTCATATAATTACCCGACTCCCTTGTAAGGGGGAGGACCAAGTGGATATTTCGGAGGGTAAGAGAAACTACCTGGCCATTGCGAAGGCCATGAAAGAAAAATTCAAGTTGGAGAAGAAGAAGAGAGGGTACGCATCTCCAGTATCAACAATAAGGCAGTTAGAGTTGCCACCCAAATACTGGCAGGAAAGGTTATGCGGAAGTGCCGCGCCAATGAGGTGCCCGCGCCTATCATAGCACTTGTCGTGCAGTGCATGGAGGGGGTCGAGCTTAACTAGTCAAAGTACTTGTGCAAGGAGTTCCTGGAGAATTTTTGCAAGGCACAGGAACAAGGGAAGACCTTTCACTATGCATGGCTTCTGCTATCCATAGTGCTGGTGGTTTGGGAATTGCCTGAGGACAGCTAGTTCCCCACAATTGCGCAGGATCTTTTGGAGGCAGCGAAGTACGCTTCGTTGTGGGCCACTAAAGACACACAGAGGATCCAAGATAGTAAGATATTCTCAGTGTTCATGGAGATGAACATCAGAATGGGGATTAACTGCAAGCCGCAGTTATTGCCCACTATCTATAATAGTCTACAGAGCTTTGCAGAGTTCAAGATGAACTTCCATCATGTGTATATCAGGGCGTGCAAGGACCCTGTGAAGAAGTGGAATGAGCTCTCATACCTGGCCATAGACAATGTCATATTTTTCGTACTTGAGTCATGGACGCCGGAGTGGTGTGCTCCAGCCATCTCCGCGTTGGAAACGGATAATTCAACTACACATAGAAAGAAGGATGAGGCAAAACTGCAGATGGTGTAGTTAGCAGGAAAGATAAGAAAAGAGGAAGTAGCAACAATGCGCAGGAGGCACGAGACACTACGAAGGCAGTAGCAGAACAACAGAAGGCAACCACAGAATAACAATCGGCAGCAGAGAAGGAGCACAAGGGCCATAAGTTGTCATCACTTGAGGAGGAGCCTGAGATAGAGGAAGATGGCGCAGACCCATAGACAGTGTCTACACAATTGAAGTTCCACTGCTTGAGAGAGCAGGTGGGCCGCAGAAGAAGTCAAAAGCCTCCAATACTTATTTCGACTTGATCACACTCACTGAGGAGGATCTGCATGACATATGGGAGACAGTGTGTGACGTCACCACGAATGCCCTCCAGTAGTTCACAGAGGAAAATCAGATGGCATTGGGGGCCCTTCGGGCACAAATATAGGTGTTGCAGGTGTGCACTCCTTGGGCTAGTACTTTGTCGACCAGCCTTGCAGTAGTAATGACCGCAGCTGAGGAAATTCTGTGCGCTCGCATGAACAATACTATAGTGCTACTGAAGGGGGCACTGGCTATAGAAAATGAGGTTGACAAGCCTATGGTCAGTGCACTAAAAAGAGTGGGGATCAACATGGCTATTCTCCCTTGGGAGACGCTCTATGTTCTACAAGATATAGTAACTACAGTACTGTGGGCTATGGAGGGTTGCCCTCTACAGGTGTTGAGTGAACAACGGATTAACATGGAACAAGCTTGTAGCGCAACGAGGTCGTAACATAAAATAGGTAGCTAGTGCAGGTGGTTGAAGAGGCCTGCTAGATGGTCCCTAAGTTGGCCATCCCAGCAGAGGCACCAACAAAGGCATGCATCTGAAGGTTCGCAGCATTGGTGCACGAGGCGTGAGAAGAAATGGCTAGGGTTCAGGTGGAGCTGAACCTTCAGAGAGTTGAGCTGTAGTTGAAGTCTCAGCCTTCAACTCCACCAGAGGTGAGGGAGCAGCGCGTGAGGGCCATCAAAACGGTAATAGAGGAGATCAACAGTGTAGTGAATGATTTCACCAAGCTTTTTGAAGAGTCGTTCAAGGTCCTCACCACTCTGTAGGAGGACCCGAACATACAATGCTTAGAAACATAGTCGTGTGAGCTGTAGAAAATATATGATGATATGAAAGGGACCACATAGACAGTGGCCCTTACACAGAGGCTCACGCAGATGCAACGGGCAAAAGTGCTTAAAGAGATGGTAGATGCGGCGCGACATAAGGAAGCAGTGTTGAAGGCGCGTGTCCAACCATGGATTGATGAGGCCTTCATCATTATAGCCTCGATTGAAGCCAAGCTCATGCAAATGCAAGGAAAGCAGTAGAAGATACAAGGAACCAGTTCAGATACTGTGGTCTCTAAACAACACGTGCAGGAGGTACAACAGAAAGTTGCTGAGTGCGCTGCTGATCTTGCAGCAGTTCGGGCAGAGTTGGGAGGTCTCCTCCTGAAGATCTCCGCACTGACAGAGTGACTCGAGGGTGAGTCACGATGTTTGTGTTGGGGGCCTATTGGGCGCAGGATCCCCCAAGGGAAGTTTTGGGGCTTAAAGCCCATATTTTGACTAAATTCGATGTAAAGACTCCGCGTTTTGTGGGTGCAGATCATGAAGTTGTAAATGAGTCATAGGGTTGTCCGACCTCTTTTTTGTAAATGCAATGTCGGCTTTAGAGATCTACCCATGGTTCGCAGACCATGGGATTGTATAAATAGAGCGAGGCTCTAAGTTGTAAAGGAAGGAATAAATTGATTAATGAAGGACGAAAAAAAATTCTTATCTAAGTGTAGAGTCGAGTCTTGAGTTGTAGAGTAGGAGAATGCTCTGTAGTTGAGTGCACAGAGGCCTAGTAGTCTGCAGTTGAGTGCGTGAACCCCTACAGCTGAGTGCATAGGGTAGGTTGAGTCTATACACGATTGAAGCATTAATAAAGAGAAGTTTTATACCATTCCTGTGTATTTATTTATTGCTTTTTGCATTGAATGTATTGTGTATAAATTACATTTCTATTGTTTATATGATGCGCAAACTTATATCATTATGTTGATTAAGAGAATATAAGATAATGTATCTGTTTACGTGAAGTTATCTAACAGTTATAAGGAGATAAGTTAGATCCATGTGGTAACTTATGGAAATAACGCAAATCACTGCCTTAACAGCACGAAAGCACCTCAACCCCTGCTTAGGGCTGCGCGAAGGCGATTATAACAGATCGTGAAGGCCTCGCAGGCCAGGCTAATGTGCGAAGTAACCTGTGTTAAGGTATTCACAGTGGGACTAAATGGACCCCTCAGACATCTCGAGGGTGTGGAAACTTAGTTCCAACATCCCCCCATACTGCTTCGGGTGAGACCTCAGTCCGTGCTCCACGGGCTATTGCCGAAAGGGCCAGTAGTGTAGGGATTTGTTTGGCAAATTAACTGCGAACTTGGGTCAGGCCCCCATCAAGCCAACAAACCTACATCAAAACTTCTTTCATTGCGATATTGATCTGCATGTTGTTTCATTCTATTATGTGCCAAAGTGAGGTTATCCTTTAAGAGTTTGAGAACTTCTTGTTGATGATTGATGTGATATTCCACTTCTTGAAACTTAGAATTTTCTTTTAAATATGATGTGATGGACGGTGGATGATATCCATAAAATTCCATAAATGGGGTCATTTTTGCTGCAATATGGAAGGAAGTGTTATACCACCATTTAGCCAGAGGCAACCACCTGACCCATTGTGTATGTTTATCATATACAAAGCAATGAAGATATACTTCCAAACATTTTTTCACTAAGTTTTCCCATCAGATTGAGGATGATAAGATGAGCTATGAGGTAACTGAGTACCCAAATATTCCACCTCTTGTACTCCAAAGAAACATTTGGAGATTTTTGCATATAATTGTTTCTCCTCCAATAGTTTGAGCACCCTGTCAACATGTTCAACATGATCCGTCCAAGACTTACTATAGATTAGTATATCATCAAAAAATACTAACACAAATTTTCTAAGGAAGGGTTTGAAAATGGAATTCATTAAACCTTGAAATGCAGAAGGTGCATTGGTAAGGCCAAAAGGCATGAACAAAAATGCATAATGACCCTCATGAGTTCTAAATGTTGTTTTTGGAACATCTTTAGTCTTCATTCTTCTTTGATGATATCCTAACGAAGATCCAACTTGGTGAAGTAAATTGCTCCATGTAATTCATCCAATAATTCATCAACGATCGGAATGGGAAATTTATCTTTAATAGTAATCTTGTTGAGCTTTCTATAATCCATACACATGTCCCATAATCCATCCTTCTTGTGTACCAATATCACTGGAGGAAAGAAAGAACTTTGACTAGGTTGAATTAGACCAACCTCTGGCATTTCTGCAACCATACATTCAATTTCACTCTTTTGAGCATATGGATATTTGTAAGGCCTGATGTTTGGGGGAACACTTCCTGGAATCAAATTAATAGCTTGATCATCATCACGTATAGTTGGGAGGCCTTTAGGAGTCCCAAATACCTTAGAACAATTGTCCAAAATGTTTTGGAGATCTAGAGAAATAGATGATTTCGATGTGGGAACCTCTAGTGAACATAATTGTGCAATTACACCCTATTGTACTTTCTTTAGAAGATTTGTCATGTTTTTAGAGTTGATTATCTTTCCTGGTTTCCTTGTGACACCCCTTAATTCAACTTCCTTTCCTTCCCAAAAAAATTTCAAGAAAAGTTCTTGAAAATTAAAAGCTATCGTACCAAAAGATTGTAGCCATTGAACTCCTAGTACAACATCTGCACCACCCATTGGAATTGAAAGCATTGGACTATTCAAGAAATATTGTCCCATGGATAGCTTGATATTATGGAAATTTCCAGAGAAATTTATGGTTCCTCCATTTGCAACCATTACTTGACACTCTGGTTCTGGATATAGGAAGCAATTCAATTCCTTTCCTATCTTACAATGAATAAAATTATGGGTACTACCCGAATCAATCAACACTATTAACTTTTTCTTCTTGATATGCCCTTCTATCTTGATAGTTTGAGGAGAGGTAATTCCTGTCAATGCATTACAAGATATGGTTAGATTCATTTCTTCTTTCTCTGGGATTGGTTCTTGGTGTATATCCTCTTCTTTTGATGTTTCTCGTTCCTTTTCTTGCTCCTCTTCCCTATCTACGTAAAATAATTTATTCTCAGCACACTTATGACCTTTAGGGTATTTTCTATCACAATTGTAACAAAGCCCTTTTGCTCTTTTTTCTTCCAATTTTTGTTGTGTCAACCTTGTAGGTGGTGAAAGGCTAGGAACAATAACACTTCCATATTTATAGTTGTGAGTGGTAGGTTTCCTTGTTGCCATAATTTTTCTTTCCATTTTTCTTGCCAACCTGAATGTCTTCTCCAATGAATCAAGTACCAAAAGACGAACCTCATGTTGAAAGTTATCCTTTAAAGTCCCTATGAAGACATCAATCCTCTACTTCTCTAGAATATCATTTACCATTATATTCAATTTTTGGAAGTCCTCGCCATTGAACCCTTTTGTTTTAGATTTATTAATTGGCTAAAGAAGGTGTTGCTCTTTGTATCCTCATAATGTGATATCATTTCCTCCGTGAAAATTTACCAGGTGACAAGTGGTTTACGAAAACAAATCCCTTTATACCATAAAAATTGATTTGGTTATAAACATAAATATGTAATACATACCTTTTGTAACAATTGCACATCATGTAGATCAAAACATTTCTCCATTTGTAGTATCCATGTTATGGGATCCTTGCCATCAAACTTCCTCATATCGATATTTGGAATATGGTGGGTCTTCAATCCAATTTTATATTCTATGAAATCATGATTAACATTTATTTTTTTCTAATCATGAGTTTCCTCTACTACCTTTTCGTCATTAGGAGGCCTTTCTTGTAGTAGCTTTGTCCCACCTTTCTTCAAACCGTCCATGTCTTTCTTCAAAGCTTCCATGAATATCTTCAAATATGCTTCCATACCATCAATATTAGATTCCATGGCACATATAAAACTATTTATCTTAGCTTTGATCACATTCTTCAAATAATCCATGCAATTTTGCTTACTAGGTGTTTCTATTTTCTCGATTCGAGTCATTATTTTTCTTGCTTTTAGGAACTTGATTTATAAACAACTGTAACTCTATAATTTCAGATCTTGAAGTTCTACCATTTCTGCCTATGGAATCTCTCTAAGTCCTCTTTCTAATCCCACCAGTCTGATCAATATTGGATTCTTCAATAAAGAGTTATGCCAAATATCCTACGATGACCTGATTTTAGACTAGGTCAGTAGAGCGAACTTGTATGACCTTCCACATGTAACTATTTCAACCTTTGGACTTGAAATCGATGCGAAAAGCACTACAATTCGTCATCTTTCTAAAACTTCTTACTAAATTTCAATCTGATGCTCAGAGAGAAAGTTATGATGATTTTACCAAGGTCACCTGTTTGGGATGTACTTCGGGAGCCTGCACAAATCCTAACTTCCTTGTATCATATCTTGGAAAATATAGAAAAACAAGATCTGAAATTCAGGATCGAGCTTCATCAAGTGTTCGGCTCAAATAGGTTTTAATTTTAGAGTTTGAACCTTCGTAAACGAATAATTATAGAGAAAATTCCATGATGACCTTTTTGTGAAGGAATTCTGGAGCTTGCAAAACGCCTAAATTCCTGAGACCATATCTCCGAAAATATAGCGAGACAAGATCTGAAATTCGAACACAAGCTTCAGAATGATTTCAGATCAAATGGGTTTTTGTTTTAGCTTCTTAAACGTCATAAAGTAAAATTTATAGTGAAAATTCCATGACGGCCTGTTTGGAGAAGCAAAACCCTAGAATCCAAAGCTCTGATACCAAATTTTATGCAGTCAACTCACAAAATAGAAGAAAAGATAGATCAACGACTTCAAAATCAACCTCTTTGAAGGGGAAACTCCTTTACATTACAAAAATTAACAATTATTGGACGATACAAATGACAAGACCTCCTTTCTATATATATGAGTCTAAGGGGTCCCAATACAATTCGAGCCTACATAACAATAATATTATAAGGGCACAACTGATCCGAATTGGATCCTTAAAAAATTTCCATGACTGCCTCAAATTATGTCAGGCTTCAAAATTCTTATGAATAACAAGCTTATCAGAAATTACCCCTGGACGATGGTGATTTGTGGCCAGCATGGAACAACGAGGACCCTTGGTCAAAGCGCGCTGGCTGTTGGCCCAGGGAGGTCGTGCATGGAAACAAATTAGAAATCAGAAGCCCAGATCTGAAAACAAAGACAGTTTCTGATACGTGATTAGCGCTAATCGCGTATTGTAGGACAAAACTCTCAGTGAAGGAAAGCCCCGAATGATTGGTCATGAGGAAAACAGGGAAAACCGTGCAGTAACCGTCAGAAAGCGGGTCCCGCACCCAAAACCCGCAGGATATCGCATGCACTTCAAGCGGTAAGCGGGTTTGGCTGAGTTAAGCGTGATGCCACACACCGGGTGACACATTTCCAACGTCGGAGAGAGAAAACTACTTACATCGCGTGAGTAACGATTGAGCAACTTACCCATGCGATATAGACAGAGACCGTAGGATCTGGAGGCTCGAGATCAACGACAGAGAATCAACCCGATGGAAGACCGAATTTGACAGGAAAATAGGCTGAGGTACATGAGATTTGAGGTCCGGCATGACCACTAAGCTGGCAGAAGAATCAGTTTCACGGGAAACCTTGGAGTAACGGAAACAACGAGCATTCAAAGAGAACTGACAGTCAGTTTGTGAGGAAACAGGTGGCCACTTCTCAGTGAAGAATTACAACGATGATGACGCAGAGCAAGGGAATTCCAGCAGACAGAGGTAGGAGATCCAAAGAGCCGGGAAGCGGAAATGAACAGTCAGAGAGAGTAGATTGGCTTTAAGCCATGAACAGACAAAGATCAGAGCAGACAAAATGGAGAGAGAAGTGAATAGAAGAGAATAGAGAAGTTGAGCTGACCTGCAGAGCAAAGGCAACATCGAGTAGACAAAACAGAAAGAGTCTGAGAGTCTTTGAACTCTAGAGAAGGCTTGAGAGGTTCAAGCAACTCCTTTTTGAATACCTGTCAGGTATTGAGTACCAAATTGGACTCATACCATTGAGACCAGCGGAGGTCAAGACTTGGTAAGGGGGAGTCTGTGTACTCTAGAGGCTTGGTGAATCCAAGTACCACCCTACTGAGCATCATCTATTAAGGGAGACTCAAATTGAGCTCCTCATTGTAAAAGCTCTGCTTTAAAACATAATAGAAAAGGCCACCACTGAAGGCTGGACCAAGCGATGTAGCCCAGTAGGATTGGGTGAAATCCTTATTAAATTTGTTTTGTTTTTGTATTTTCATACTATTCTTCTCTTACTGTTTCAAATTCCTATGCATTTCGCAATCTTATCGATCCGTTGCTTAAAATAACATAGGCATACCCCAGCACATGGGTCTGTAATACCTTCATTAATTAACTGAGATCATTCACAAGTGATTTTCAGATCAACAACAATAACAATAATGGGCTTCTATGGGGCATAATAATAAAAACATGGGGACTATATGGGAATAATAATACAATAAGGGGGTTGCAGTAATAACAATAAGGGGTTACACTAGTAGTATAGGAACCTAACATAACAATTTTTAATTTCTTCGTTGTTTCCCTCCCAGTAGGTGGTTGTCACTTCACTGATTAAACACTCAACATACTTTTGACCTCGTTGACCACTTGAAGAGCCAGAATCTATGTCATGCTTGGCCTCGGGTATTTGCTGGTCGAGTCATGTTCTCATCGACTTAGCCCTTTTTAATGTGAGGAAGATAAGCCAATTTACGAATTGTAACTTGGTTGGTCCTGGAAGTTCGTTGTGTCAAGGTGGGTTTACCACGCAACGGACCTTATTTTCATACAAAACATTCAATTAACTAATTAATCTTCATTTTTTTACTGTAAAATTCATGTATACAGGTGGTAAGATTGTGCCGCTCCATCCCCCCAACTTCACACCCCCCTGACACTTGCAGCTGCATGCCCCTCATGGTCGTAGGCAAAATACGTAGAGAGGCCCTGCCCATGCCTTGCACATGTGGGTCCAGGCCTGAATTGAAGCCCACCCTGAGAATCACTCATGCATGCATTATCCCCCGAGTCCCAGTTACAGAGGCCCAACTACCTTCTAGCCATCGACCCAACCCATTTAAATTTCCCTTTGCTACCAACCTGATAAGCAAAATGGGAGCCCAACGCAGGCGGCCAACCATCCCCGAGCCTTATAACACAACCATCGTTTACCCTCCTTCCCATTCTTCCACAGTCGATTCCCTGCCAGGTTTCATTTCCGTGACGTTTCTCCTCCTTCTCCCCACTTCCCAGGTCCCTGCAATCCTCGCTTCAGTTGTGCATGGCCAAAAGATAGAGGTTTCCTCCCATAATGCAGGTGTACAGGTATACAATATCCCCATAGCCCAACCCCCCAAATTTTCCATCGACGTGATTGCATGCTCCTACATTATGTTCCCTACCCAAAACCAACATAATTCCCATACGAGATAGGAGAATCTTGAAACTAAGAGAGATGGTTAGGATGCCTAAAGGATTATAGAGGTAGAAGCAGACCATCACTACCAACCTATGCCCCCAACCCATATCATCCTTACACTCCTTCCCCAATTTTCTTTTAATCTCCCGCGAACGAAACCAAAATTAGGGTTGTATAATGAGATGAGAGAGGTTGCCAATAGCATACTCGATTTCCTTCGCTTGTAGATAATGGGTTCTCTATTGCTCATGGAGCCACTACACTAGCCCGCCGCTCTAGTCTCCTTGCACTTAGTGGTTTTGGTGCTCACTACACTTCTCTCCAGGGTGATTACAGACTAAAACTCTTCCCCTCTTCTCGCTACCGTCTTTCCTTAATGCATTGTCTATTATCATGCAAAGGGCCACTGCACCCATTACCTCGAGCATGTGGGGGGCAGTGGTTTTGTACCTTGCAATACATTCCATTAACATTTCCTTAATTAGGTGATCCACTGACTCGCACCCTAATCGAGGGAAATTATGATTTTTTTTAAAAACACACACACACACATACACACACACATATATATATTAAAAAAAATGAATAAAAAGGAAAATAGAGATGTCTTCAAAGGAAGTGTGCTTGTTTCAAATGATAGAAGAGGAACTAAAACATCCCCTTTCATTGTTATGATCATGGTTCAATCAAATAATAAGAATAATAATAACTTGTTTTACAAAGAAAAATAACTAGTAAAGATAATATTTTTTAAAATAAAAATAAAAAAATTATGTGGGTAGATGTGTTTATGGTGGAGTCAATAATTATTAGGTGGATTGTAGGGATTTAAACTCCCTAAAATATTCTAGAATATTTTTAATACTATACACAAATCAAAGGCTAATATTTATTTTCAAAGTAGTTATGTTTTTTATTCCCTTTTAATTAAATTCATTAATTAAAAAAATGTCATATGAACATGTGTCATATGAAATGAGTTATGATTTTTTGGGCATGTGATATTGATAGGTGATGTTATTTGGCCATGGTATTGTAACAAAGCCTATTTATAGATTAAGAATATCTATGATAAAGTGGGGGTGAATCTCTATTTCAGAAATCTTGTGCATGTTTTTTTAAAACGTATGTATGTTTAACTTATATATCAATTTTTTTTATCATTAATAACAATGATAATTATTTTAAATAAAATTATAATTTAGTTAATATTTATGATTTTTTTAATTTTAACAACTTGAGATGTATGATGAAGTGTTTTTATGCTTACTATGGATTGTTGTCCATAGAAATTTATCGGCCATTTTATATGGTTGGGATAGTTATAACGTGGATGGTAGGGATTTAACCTTCATAAAATATTTTAGAATATTATTGGTAATATACAAAAATCAAAAGATGAGATTTATCTTCAAAGTATTTATTCCCTTATTTTCCTTTTGATTAAATTCTTTAATTACGTCGTAAGGCGTTTCCCTATGGGAAGAACTCCCCTAGATTGCCACTCTACATTGTTGAACATCGCTAGATTGAATATTAGATGATTAAAATATCTTTGACTGTAATATCTTTCCACCAGCTCCTACTTAACTTTCAACCAAATACGTCTAATGCGCTCAATCCCAAATTACTCCTGCATAACTGTCAACCGTCTCCGTAGGTTTCTATTAAGAGAAATGTTATCAAAATTGTTCATACACAAATTTTCGATGACCACTCTCTGCTTATACAACTTGTAGTTGTATTTAATATAATGTGGTTATTACTTATGGTATCAGTAGCGTGATTTTATTTTTGTTGCATGAACTCAAGGTTTTCTATGTGAAAAGTTCTCTCAAATAAGAGACTAGTGGAAAACAGGTTGGATGTCCTCGAGGTGCTTTGAATTAAATGCATACTCCAAAAAGGGTGGAAGTTCCAACGTGGGTGTTTTAGCTAAATCTTGCACCTACAACACAAGTGCAGCAGGAGGCAAGGAAAGCTCCCTAGAGACAACCTATGGATTGATTGTAGGCCAGTGCTTAGGACATCTTAAATAGAGGAGTACTTGTAAGGTTATATGTGAGGGGGTTGCAACACTCCAATTGTCACATAAAAAGGCATGAGGGGGCTTGGTTCATTTCTCCAAAGGTATGAGTTATGTACTTCAGGTATTCCCTCACACACACAGTTCGCAGAAGTATCACATAGAACAACGGAGGCCAATTACTTCAAAGGAGATTATAGCTTAACAGGATTTGTCGGGTAAATGATAGAGGATTATGAGGAAGAGTAACTCATCATAGGGAGCTTACATCATCAAGAACCCTATGCATAACACATAGAGCTTGCAACTATAAGAATTCCAATACTTATTTAAGCTAGAAGAAGATATAATGGGAAGAAGAGAGGTTGGGTGTTGTGATTCATGAAGAACAGCTGTTAGAGATATGATTTCAACAATCTAGATAGGCACTAGCATTAAAATTGTCGATACAAATGGATCTGTGAGGAACTACATGCACATGCATAACATATTGATACCAGCGAGTCTGTGAAGAGGTATTGAGATATTTCTAATAGCATTAATCACATGAATTCATAAAAGAATATAAACATAATGGAGTTAACATGAGGACAAAGATATTGTAATGCTAAGAAGGAGGAATCTCCACCATTTCTATGATAGTATAATGGATCTGCATGAGTAAAGTTATATAATCTCAGGTAATAGTCATTCACTTACAAAGTTATGAGCCAAAATGGTATCACAGAGTTCAGCCCTTGCGGGTGAGAAATTACAGAACCCTTGTTATAGATTTCATCCCCCTATTTATAAGAAGAGGGGGAGACCTTTGAGTTACAATCAAAATATATGAGCCGAGCCCCCAACTGTCATGGTAGACTAGCAGGCCCAACTCTGTAAGGCTCTGCTACCACCTACTTAAAGATTACAACAGGGATTGAATCACTTTCTTGGAAAAATACAAAAATAAATGCACAGAGATAGAATATTGAGAGAGGAAGGAGGAGGTGTCCCCTTGTTGTTTCAGTGTTGGTCCTAGATTGAGCCACATCCCTGCTGTCATCATGCTTCTCTCTGCTGCTGAGGCGGTTCATTGCTGCTTGGCCAACTTCTGTCAATTCTCCTTTGACTGCTTTCAGTGCCGACTTATGGAGGCATGTTATCAGCTGAGCCTTTCCATAAATGTGCCCATACCTTCATTGAACACCCCAGCTGCCGACCCATCTGCCCATTAAAATATCTATAACAGTGCTCTCGGTAGACCACGAACATGGGTCTTTTAATAATTTAAAATAGATAAAACATGCAGAATGTTTGATTTCCCCCCTTAGCCCCCTTATTATGGCCCCTTTTGTGGTTCTCGGCATATGATCGGGGGATGGGACCAAGGGCTTATCCCTCGGGTGCTAAGGCCTTCAGATTCCTATTTGAGGGCTTCTTTCCCTTTGTTACACCAAATATTGCATATCAGTGCTTTACTGTGTTTTGCTTGTGGCGCTTCCCTCTGTCCTCGCGATCGCCGATTCGCCTGGTCAGGCCCGCCCAAAGAAATCGCAATCGCAACCATAGAGAGGGGGGAATCATTACCTTTTTCTTTGGAGCGGGTGGACACTCCAGACATGAGATATTATAGACCATGTTATTATAATTTATCGCATCTGGGGGAGAGTCCCATATATTGCAATCATATTGCACCAATGTCTTTAGATTTTTCCCCTTGACAGTTGCGATTGTCGGTCTGAGGGGTGAGATCATCACTGCCATGTGTCACCCTATGAGTGGTGACACGTGGCACCCAGAAATGGCTCCATGTCACCCCTAAAATCACTAAAACTAGGTGACACATGTCACCTTGCCACATCATCAACCGTACTTCCACGTCACTACTAATGTCAGCTGCCCTGTCAGCTCTGAAGACCAATCACATGCCTCCACATGGCCTCCGGGGGAAGAGAGAAAGTGGCTTGTTGGGCCTTGGTTTTTTCATGAATGTCTTTGTTAATGAGTTTTCGGTGTCCCCAACAATTTTGTATCAAATCGAAGAATCATCGATTTCCATTTTTTCAGAGCTACAACCCCTATCGATCACCAATCAATGATGCCATGTGGAGGAGAGAGAAAGGGGGCAACCCTCCCTACAGCCTCTCCTGTTGGAATGGCAACGACCGCCCTTGGGCGTGCCGCTGGTCGCACTGGCCCAACATCTGCACACACATATGAGTTCAATTAGACTTGATAACATTTAAAAACACAAAAAAATTATAAAACCAATAAACAAAGATATGGTCAAAACATTTTACCCATAACACTCCATTGCTCGCTAGTTGGTAACACCAAATCAGGGTTGCCTTGAAAATCCATCCCGACGTATGGATACTCAGTGAAGACCATCTCCTGACAGTCAAACCACTCAAAGAAGGCATCAGAGAAAGAAATCTACGACTGACCAGCATGTCTGGCCATGAGATCGACCCATCTCTGCATTCGGGGTACCCTCAATGCTGACATCCCTAATGAAATGTACTGTGGCTTCATCAATGGAATCCTCCCCAAGGCGAAAGCAGTCAAAATGGAACCACAGCCAAAGTTAACGAAGTGTGCGAAGCGCTGAACAAGGTATGTAGTGCATAGCGAAATGATTGGGACCTGCGTGTACTAGCAGTTTTATGGCCTTATAGGAAAACATACAAGAAACTGATGGAATAGACACCTTCTAGGCTGAGGTATGGAGAAAATGAAGTAATGCCAATGGAGTATATCATGCATAGTCCGCGCATAGCAATGCTTGTGGATATAACGGATCACGGAGCCTTGGAAGAAGGGATCGCGTAGTTGGAAGAACTCGAAGAAGAACGCTTGGGACGTGATGAAGAGATCTAGCAATGTAATATTAGGCTCCAAGAACTCATGAATGAAAGAGTTTGGTTGAGGGAGAAAAGCACCATGGCGGAAGCAGAAGTCAAGAAGCTTGAGGAAGGAATACAGAAGGACTTTCTTGAAAAAAATCTGTGGCGGTAAAATAGGATGCGCATGATTATGTTGATGAATTTTGGGACTAACGCCGCGAGTTGATTAGTTTGATGCCTTGGATTGGATCGTATGTTACTAAGGGGATCAAAGATGGTGGCGCGATGCAGTTGGTAAAATGCATGATGTAGGTGGTGAAGTCAAATGACGGACTCTTCCCAGGAAAAGAAACCGGTAGCAAAATTAAATGGCGAACTCTTCCCATCTGACTAGCCGTAGGGAGCACAGTCTTAGCGCTCTAGGAAGTTGAAAGGAGGCACTGGACTATAAACTACTCTACCCGAGATATGCACGATGACAAGACTGCGCATAGGAGCGAAGTGTCGCAAGATCCGTGACAATGCAAGGGTAGTTGCTCTGCTGCACAAGTTGACTGGAAAGTGACCGTTATTGTCACTATTCACAATGTTATGCTTGGTTTGAGACCAAATGGAGCGGTTGACAAGCTTTCTGGGCTAGATTTGGGAAAATTTGCCATTAGGAGAGCATTAATGGACTGGATTTTGGGGGAACGGTCAAATTTGAATTCAAAAGGTGCTATAAATTGCAAAGGGCTACCCAACAAACAACACTTGGCCATTTGAGAATTGAGTTATTGCGCGTCCTGAGATGCAGTAACTTTGATCTGTTCGATTCTTTGAACTTGAAGGCATTATTTGAGCACCTACTTGAACCATTGAGAGATTTGTGGAACAACAGCATGGCCACGCTAGAGGAAGCCATGGATATCGGTGAGATGACCGTTGAAGAGGCCACGCAGGCCATGACGATAGGAGATGCCCCAGAAAGCGCCGACATAGTTCAAGAAATCCCTAAATCACCACGCATGTCGAGACCCAAGAAAGATAAGCAGCCCATGGTTTTGGTGCGCGTGTCCCCTACAAATCCGCTACAAACTAAATTGACCATGGAAGAAAAGGGGAAAGCGGTTAATCTGGAAACTGATGAGGAGGAGGAAGACCTTGAGGACATCCTGATAGAAGAGGAGGAAGACAAAGACATGGAGGTGGAAACCGAGGGCATGGACCCTCTAACCAAGCTTCCCATGTATGTTCCTCCATGGAAGGGGAAGGCAAAGGTGCCTAAGGACCTAAATGAGAGCAAGAGCTCTCTGCAAACTTCGTTGCTACCCGATGATATCATTTTTGAAGGAGCGCACTTGGGACGGGTATCAGATCTCAAGTTTGAATATTGGGATCTCTCGAACCACGAGAAATTCCCACACTTGGCAACCGCACAGCTCATGAGGTCGAAGCAAAACACTGCAATGGAAGTCATAGAGTTGGAGCCGCATAAGTGGTTGCGCGGAGTAGAGAAAGTAGGGTTGTTAAACCTGCTCTAGGTGTTGCATTACCATCATGTCCAAGTAACTATATTTGTCCTCAGGCAGCTGCTCTACCTAGTGCGTGATGGGTGCTTGTGGCTGGAGGAGCCCATGCCCATCATGGACCACCTAATTCATATAATTACCCGACTCCCTTGTAAGGGGGAGGACCAAGTGGATATTTCGGAGGGTAAGAGCAATGACCTGGCCATTGCGAAGGCCATGAAAGCAAAATTCAAGCTGGAGAAGAAGAAGAGAGGGTATGCGATCTCCAGTATCAACAATAAGGCACTCAGTGTTTCCACCCAAATAATGGGTGGCAAGGTTATGCAGAAGTGTCGTGTGAATGAGGTGCCCACACCGGTCATAGCACTTGCCGCGTAGTGCATGGCAGGGGTTGAGCTTAACTAGTCAGAGTACTTGTGCAAGGAGTTCCTGGAGAATTTTTGCGAGGCATAGGAACAAGGGAAGACCTTTCACTATGCATGGCTTCTGTTGTCCATAGTGCTGGTGGCTTGGGAATTGCCTGAGGGCAGCCAGTTCCCCACAGTTGCATAGGATCTTCCGGAGGCAGCGAAGTACACTTCGTTGTGGGCCACTAAAGACACAAAGAGGATCTGAGATAGTAAGATATTTTGGGTGTTCATGGAGATGAACATCAGAACAGGGATTAACCGCAAGCCACAGTTATTGCCCACTGTCTATAATAGTCTACAAAGCTTCGTGGAGTTCAAGGTGAACTTCCATCACGTGTATATCAGGGCGTGCAAGGACCCTGCGAAGAAGTGGAATGAGCTCCCATACCTGGCCATGGACAATGTCATATTTTCCGTACTTGAGTCATGGACGTCGGAGTGGTGTGCTCCAGCCATCTCCGCATTGGAAATGGAGAAGTAAGCTACACATAGAAAGAAGGATGAGGCAAAACTACGGATGGTGCAGTTAGCAGGAAAGATAAGAAAAGAGGAAGTAGCAGCAATGCGCAGGAGGCACGAGACGCTACGAAGGTAGCAAAAAAAGAGTAGAAGGTAGCCACAGAACAAAAATCGGTAGCAGAGAAGGAGCACGAGGGCCATAAGTCGTCATCACCTGAGGAAGAGCTCGAGACAGAGGAAGGTGGTGTGGACCCATAGACAACGTCTACACAATTGAAGTGCCAGTGCCCGAGAGAGTAGGTGGGCTGAAGAAGAAGTCAAAAGCCTCCAATAGTTCTTTCGACTTGATCACACTCACTGAGGAGGATCTGCACGACATAGGGGAGACAGTGAGCGACATCACCACGAAGGCCCTCCAGTAGTTCACGGAGGAAAATCAGATGGCATTGGGGGCCCTCCAGGCACAAATACAGGAGTTGCAGGTGTGCACTCCTTAGGCTAGTACTCTGTCGACCAGCCTCACAGTAGTAATTGCTGCAGCTGAGAAAATGTTGCGTGCCCGCATGAACAATAATATAGTGCTGCTGAAGGGGGCACTGGTTATAGAAAATGAGGCTGACAGGCCTATGGTCAGTGGACTAAAAGGAGTGGGGATCAACATGGCTGTGCTCCCTTGGGAGACGCTCTATGTTCTACAAGACATAGTAACTACATAACTATGGGCTAGGGAGGGTCGCGCGCTACAGGTGTTGAGTCAACAACGAATTAACATGGAACAACTAATCCTGTAGCGCAATGAGGTTGTAACATAGAATAGGCAGCTAGTGCAGGTGGTTGAAGAGGCCTGCTAGATGGTCCCTGAGTTGGCCATCCTAGCAGAGGCACCAACAGAGGCATGCATCTGAAGGTTCACAGCATTAGTGCATGAGGCGCGAGAAGAAATGGCTAGGGTTCAGGTGGAGCTAAACCTTCAGAGAGTTGAGCTGCAGTTGAAGGCTCAGCCTTCAACTCCACCAGAGGTGAGGGAGTAGCGCGTCAACGCCATCACAACAGTAATAGAGGAGATCAACAGTGCAGTGAACGATTGCACCAAACTTTTTGAAGAGTCGTTCGAGGTCCTCACGACTCTGTAGGAGGACCCGAACATACAACGCTTAGAAACATAGGCGTGTGAGTTGTAGCAAATATATGATGATATAAAAGGGACCACGCAGATGGTGGCCCTTACACAGAGGCTCACACGGATGCAACAGGCAAAAGCGCTCAAAGAGAAGGTAGATGTGACGTGACATAAGGAAGCGGTGTTGAAGGTGTGTGTCCAACCACGGATTGATGAGGCCTTCATCATTATAGCCTCGATTGAAGCCAAGCTCATGCAAATGCAAGGAACGTAGGAGAAGATACAAGGAACTAGTTCATATATCATGGTCTCTAAACAACATGTGTAGGAGGTACAACAGGCAACTACTTTGTGTGCTACTGATCTTGCAGCAGTTCAGGCAGAGTTGGGAGGTCTCCACCTGAATATCTCCACACTGACAAAGTGACTCGAGGCTGAGCCACAATGTTTGTGTTGGGGGCCTATTGGGCGTAGGATCCCCCAAGGGAAGTTTTGGGGCTTAAAGCCCAGATTTTGACTAAATTCGATGTAAAGACTCCGCGTTTTGTGGGTGCAGAGCATGAACTTGTAAATGAGTCATAGGGTTGTCCGCCCTCATTTTTGTAAATGTAATTTCGGCTTTAGAGATCTACCCATGGTTCGCGGACCATGGGATTGTATAAATAGAGCGAGGCTCTAAGTTGTAAAGGAAGGAATCAGTTGATTAATGAAGGATGAAAAAAAAGTCTTATCTAAGTGTAGATTCGAGTCTTGAGTCATAAAGTAGGAGAAGGCTCTGTAGCTGAGTGCGCAGAGGCCTCGTAGTCTACAGTTGAGTGCACGAACCCCTACAGCTGAGTGCATAGGGTAGGTTGAGTCTATACACGATTGAAGCATTAATAAAGAGAAGTTTTATACCATTCATGTGTATGTATTTACTATTTTCTGCATTGAATGTATTGTGTATAAATTACATTTATGTTGTTTATATGATGCACAAACTTGTATTTTTATGTTGATTAAGAGAATATAAGATAATTTATCTGTTTATGCGAAGTTAACTAACAATTATAAGGACATAAGTCAGATCTGTGTGGTAACTTATGGAAATAACGCAAATCACTGCCTTAGCAGCATGAAAGCACCTCAACCCTTGCTTAGGGCTGCACAAAGGCGATTATAACAGATCGGGAAGGCCTCGCAGGCCAGGGTAGTGTGCGAAGTAACCTGCATGAAGGTATTCATAGTGGGACTAAATGGACCCCTCAGACATCTCGAGGGTTTGAAAACTTGGTTCCAACATCCCCCCATACTGCTTCGAGTGAGACCTCAGTCTGCGCTCCGCAAGCTATTGCCGAAAGGGCCAGTAGTGTAGGGATTTGTTTGGCTAATTAACTCCGAACTTGGGTGAGGCCCCCATCAAGCCAAAACACCTACATCAAAACTTCTTTCATTGCGATGTTGATTTGCATGTTGTTTCATTCTATTCTGTGCCAAAGTGAGGTTATCCTTTAAGAGTTTGAGAACTTCTTGTTGATGCTTGATGTGATATTCCACTTCTTGAAACTTATAATTTTCTTTTAAATATGATGTGATGGACGGTGGATGATATCCATAAAATTCCATAAATGGGGTCATTTTTGCTGCAATATGGAAGGAAGTGTTATACCACCATTTAGCCAGAGGCAACCACTTGACCCATTGTTTATGGTTATCATATACAAAGCAATGAAGATATACTTCCAAACATTTTTTCACTATCTTAGTTTTCCCATCAGATTGAGGATGATAAGATGAGCTATGAGCTAACTGAGTACCCAAATATTCCACCTCTTGTACTCCAAAGAAACATTTGGAGCTTTTTGCATTTAATTGTTTCTCCTCCAATAGTTTGAGCACCCTGTCAACATGTTCAACATGATCCTTCCAAGACTTACTATAGATTAGTATATCATCAAAAAATACTAACACAAATTTTCTAAGGAAGGGTTTGAAAATGGAATTCATTAAACCTTGAAATGCAAAAGGTGCATTGATAAGGCCAAAAGGCATGACCAAAAATGCATAATGACCCTCATGAGTTCTAAATGTTGTTTTTGGAACATCTTTAGTCTTCATTCTTCTTTGATGATATCTCGACAAGATCCAACTTGGTGAAGTAAATTGCTCCATGTAATTCATCCAATAATTCATCAACGACCAGAATGGGAAATTTATCTTTAATAGTTATCTTGTTGATCTTTCTATAATCCAGAAACATGTGCCATAATCCATCCTTCTTGTGTACCAATACCACTAGAGGAAAGAAAGAATTTTGACTAGGTTGAATTAGACCAACCTCTAGCATTTAAGCAACCATACGTTCAATTTCACGCTTTTGAGCATATGGATATCTGTAAGGCTTGATGTTTGGGAGAAAACTTCCTGGAATCAAATGAATAGCTTGATCATCATCACGTATAGGTGGGAGGAATTTAGGAGTCCCAAATACCTTAGAACAATTTTCCAAAATGTTTTGGAGATCTAGAGAAATAGATGATTTCGATGTGGAAACATCCAGTGAACATAATTGTGTAATTACACCCTATTGTTCTTTCTTTAGAAGTTTTGTCATGTTTTTAGAGTTGATTATCTTTCCTGGTTTCCCTGCGACACTCCTTAATTCAACCTCCTTTCCTTCCCAAAAAAATTTCAAGAAAAGTTTTGGAAAATTAAAAGCTATCGTACCCAAAGATTGTAGCCATTGAACTCCTAGTACAACATCTGCACCACCCATTGGAATTGAAAGCATTGGACTATTCAAGAAATATTCTCCCATGGATAGCTTGATATTATGTAACTTTCCAGAGAAATTTATGGTTCCTCCATTTGCAACCATTACTTGACACTCTGGTGCTGGATATAGGAAGCAATTCAATTCCTTGCCTATCTTACAATGAATAAAATTATGGGTACTACCCGAATCAATCAACACTATTACCTTTTTCTTCTTGATATGCCCTTCTATCTTGATAGTTTGAGGAGTGGTAATTCCTGTCAATGCATTACAAGATATGGGTAGATTCATTTCTTCTTTCTCTGGGATTGGTTCCTGGTGTATATCCTCTTCTTTTGATGTTTCTTGTTCCTTTTCTTGCTCCTCTTCCCTATCTATGTAAGATAATTTATTCTCAACACACTTATGACCTTTAGGTTATTTTCTATCACAATTGTAACAAAGCCCTTTTGCTCTTTTTTCTTCCAATTTTTGTTGTGTCAACCTTGTAGGTGGTGAAAGGCTAGGAACAATAACACTTCCATATTTATAGTTGTGAGTTGTAGGCTTCCTTGTTGCCATAATTTTTCTTTCCGTTTTTCTTGCCAACCTGAATGTCTTCTCCAATGAATCAAGTACCAAAAGACGAACCTCATGTTGAAAGTTGTCCTTTAAAGTCCCTATGAAGACATCAATCCTCTACTTCTCTAGAATATCATCTTATATTCAATTTTTGGAAGTCTTTAATGTGCTCTGCCATTGAACCCTTTTGTTTTAGATTTATTAATTGGCTAAAGAAGGTGTTGCTCTTTGTATCCTCATAATGTGATATCATTTCCTCCGTGCAAATTGACCAGGTGACAAGTGGTTGACGAGCCCTTTATACCATAAACATTGATTCGGTTATAAACATAAATATGTAATACATACCTTTTGTAACAATTTCACATCATGTAGATCAAAACATTTCTCCATTTGTAGTATCCATGTTATGGGATCCTTGCCATCAAACTTCCGCATATTGATATTTGGAATATGGTGGGTCATCAATCCAATTTTATATTCTATGAAATCATGATTAACATTTATTTTTTTCCCATCATGAGTTTCCTCTTCTACCTTTTCGTCATTAGGAGGCCTTTCTTGTAGTAGCTTTGTCCCACCTTTCTTCAAACCGTCCATGTCTTTCTTCAAAGCTTCCATGAATATCTTCAAATATGCTTCCGTACCATCAATATTAGCTTCCATGACACATATAAAACTATTTATCTTAGCTTTGATCGCAGTCTTCAAATCATCCATCCAATTTTTCTTACTAGGTGTTTCTATTTTCTTGATTCGATTCATTATTTTTCTTGCTTTTAGGAACTTGATTTATAAACAACTGTAACTCTATAATTTCAGATCTTGAAGTTCTACAATTTTTGCCTATGGTATCTCTCTAAGTCCTCTTTATAATCCCACCAGTCTGATCAATATTTGATTCTTCAATAAAGAGTTATGTCAAATATCCTACGATGACCTGATTATAGACTAGGTCAGTAGAGCGAACTTATATGACCTTCCACGTGTAACAATTTGAACCTTTGGACTTGAAATCGATGCAAAAAACACTACAATCTGTCATCTTTCTAAAAATTCTTACTAAATTTCAATCCGATGCTCAGAGAGAAAGTTATGGTGATTTTACCAAGGTCACCTGTTTGGGATGTAATTCGGGAGCCTGCACAAATCCTAACTTGCTTGTATCATATCTTGGAAAATATAGAAGAACAAGATCTGAAATTCAGGATCGAGCTTCATCACGCGTTCGGCTCAAATGGGTTTTAATTTTAGAGTCTGAACCTTCGTAAACGAATAATTATAGAGAAATTTCCATGATGACCTTTTTGCGATCGAATTCTGGAGCTTGCAAAACCCCTAAATTCCTGAGATCATATCTTTGAAAATATAGTGAGACAAGATCTGAAATTCAGACCCAAGGTTCAGAATGATTTCAGATCAAATGGGTTTTTGTTTTAGATTCTTAAACATCATAAAGTAAAATTTATAGTGATAATTCCATGATGGCCTGTTTGGAGAAGCAAAACCCTAGAATCCAAAGCTCTGATACCAAATGTTATGCAATCAGCTCACAAAATAGAAGAAAAGATAGATCAACGACTTCAAAATCAACATCTTTGAGGGGAAAACTCCTTTACATTACACAAATTAACAATAATTGGATGATACAAATGACAAGACCTCCTTTCTATATATAGGAGTCTAAGGGGTCCCAATACAATTCGAGCCTACATAACAATAATATTATAAGGGCACAACTGATCCGAATTGGATCCTTAAAACATTTCCATGACTGCTTCAAATTATGTCAGGCTTTCAAGAATCTTATGAATAACAAGCTTATCATAAATGACCTCTGGACGATGGTGATTTGTGGCCAGCATGGAAAAACGAGGACCCTTGGTCAAAGCGCGCTGCTGTTGGCCCATGGAGGCCGCGCATGGACGCAAATTGGAAATCAGAAGCCCAGATCCAAAAACAAAGGTAGTTTATGATACGTGATTAGTTCTAATTGCGTATTGTAGGACAAAACTCTCAGTGAAGGAAAGCCCCGAATGCTTGGTCATGAGGAAAACAGGGAAAACCGTGCAGAAACTGTCAGAAGGCAGGTCCTGCACCCAAAACCGGCAGGATATCGCGTGCAATTCGAGCGGTAGGTTGGTTTGGCCGAGTTCAGCGTGATGCCACACACCGGGTGACGCATGTCCAGCGGCGGAGAGAGAAAAATGCTTACATCGCGTGAGTAATGGTCGAGAAACTTACCCGTGCAATATAGACAGAGACCGTAGGATCTGGAGGCTCCAGATCAACGGTAGAGAATCAACCCGATGGAAGACCGGATTTGATGGGGAAATAGATTGAGGTACATGAGATTTGAGGTCCGGAATGACCGCTGAGCTGGCAGAAGAATCAGTTTCACGGACAACCTTGGAGTAATGGAAACAACGACCATTCAAAGAGAACTGACACTCAGTTCATGAGGAAACAGGTGGCCACTTCTCAGTGAAGCATTACAACGATGATGACACAGAGCAGGGGAATTCCAGCAGACAGAGGTAGGAGTTCCAGAGATCCGGGAAGCGAAAACGAACAGTCAGAGAGAGAAGATTGGATTTAAGCCATGAACAGATAAAGAGCAGAGCAGACAGAATAGAGAGAGAAGCAAATAACAGAGAAAAGAGAAGTCGAGATGACCTGAAGAGCAAAGGAAGCATCAAGCAGACAAAACAGAAAGAGTCCGAGAGTCTGTGAACTCTAGAGAAGGCTTGAGAGGTTCAAGCAACTCCTTTGTGAATACCTATCAGGTATTGAGTACCAAATTGGACTCATACCATTAAGACCAGCTGAGGTCAAGACTCGGTAAGGAGGAGTCTGTGTACTCTAGAGGCTTGGGGAATCCAAGTACCACCCTACTGAGCATCATCTGTTAAGGGAGACTCAAATTGAGCTCCTCATTGTAAAATCTCTGCTTTAAAACACAATAGAAAAGGCCACCACTGAAGGCTGGACCAGGCGACGTAGCCCAGGAGGATTGGGTGAACTCCTTACTAAATTTGCTGTGTTTTTGTATTTGCTTCCTGTGCTTCTCTTACTATTTCAAATGCTTGTGTATTTCACAATCTTATCGATCCGTTGCTTAAAATAACATAGGCATACCCCAGCACATGGGTCTGTAATATCTTCATTAATTGACTGAGATCATTCACGAGTGATTTTCAGATCAACAACAATAACAATAATGGCTTTCTATGGGGCATAATAATAAAAACATGGGGACTATATGGGAACAATAATACAATAAGGGGGTTGTACTAATAACAATAAGGGGTTACACTAGTAGTATAGGGACCTAACATAACAATTTTCTAATTTCTTCATTAGTTCCCTCCCAGTAGATGGTTGTCATTTCACTGATTAAACACTCAACATACTTTTGACCTCGTCGACCACCTGAAGAGCCAGAATCTATGTCGTGCTTGGCCTCCCATGGCCTCTTATCTTGGCCTCGGGTATTTTCTAGTCGATTCATGTTCTCACCGACTTAGCCCTTTGTAATGCGAGGCAGATAATCCAATTTACGAATTGTAACCTGGTTGGTCCTGGAAGTTCCTTGTGTCAGGGCGGGTTTAC
>APFE030781507.1:103514-108364 GCA_000404065.3 Pinus taeda
ATAATGTGGTTATTACTTATGGTATCAGTAGCATGATTTTATTTTTGTTGCATGAACTCAAGGTTTTCTATGTGAAAAGTTCTCTCAAATAAGAGACTAGTGGAAAACAGGTTGGAGGTCCCCGAGGTGCTTTGAATTAAATGCATACTCCAAAAAGGGTGGAAGTTCCAACGTGGGTGTTGTAGCTAAATCTTGCACCTACAGCACAAGTGCAGCAGGAGGCAAGGAAAGTTCCCTAGAGACAACCTATGGATTGATTGTAGACCAGTGCCTAGGACATCTTAAATAGAGGAGTACTTGTAAGGTTATATGTGAGGGGGTTGCAACACTCCAATTGTCAGATAAAAAGGCATGAGGGGGCTTGGTTCATTTCTCCAAAGGTATGAGTTATGTACTTCAGGTATTACCTCACACACATAGTTCCCAAAAGTATCACATAGAACAACGGAGGCCGATTACTTCAAAGGAGATTATAGATTAACAGGATTTGTGGGGTAAATGATAGAGGATTATGAGGAAAAGTAACTCATCGTAGGGAGCTTACATCATCAAGAACCCTATGCATAACACTTAGAGCTTGCAACTCTAAGAATTCCAATACTTATCTAAGCTAGAAGAAGATATAATGGGAAGAAGAGAGGTTGGGTGATATGATTCATGAAGAACAGTTGTTAGAGATATGATTTCAACAATATAGATAGGCACTAGCATTAAAATTGTCGATACAAATGGATCTGTGAGGAACTACATGCACATGCATAACATATTGATACCAGCGAGTCTGTGAAGAGGTCTTGAGATATTTCTAATAGCATTAATCACATGAATTCAGAAAAGAATATAAACATAATGGAGTTAACATGAGGAAAAAGATATTGTAATGCTAAGAAGGAGGAATCTCCACCATTTCTATGATAGTCTAACGGTTCTACATGAGTAAAGTTATACAATCTCAGGTAATAGTCATTCACTTACAAAGTTATGAGCCAAAATGGTATCACAGAGTTCAGCCCTTGCGGGTGAGAAATTCTAGAACCCTTGTTATAGATTTCATCCCCCTATTTATAAGAAGAGGGGGAGACCTTTGAGTTACAATCAAAATATATGAGCCGAGCCCCCAACTATCATGCTAGACTAGCAGTCCCAACTCTGTAAGGCTCTGCTGCCACCTACTTAAATATTACAACAGGGATTGAATCGCTTTCTTGGAAAAATACAAAACTAAATGCACAGAGAAAGAAGATTGAGAGAGGAAGGAGGAGGTGTCCCCTTGTTGTTTCAGTGTTGGTCTTGGATTGAGCCATGTCCCTGCTGTCATCATGCTTCTCTCTACTGCTGAGGTTGTTCATTGCTGCTTGGCCGAATTCTGTCAATTCTCCTTTGACTGCTTTCAGTGCCAACTTATGGAGGCATGTTGTCTGTTGAGCCTTTCCATAAATGTGCCCATAACTTCATTGAACACCCTAACTGCCGACCCATTCGCCCATTAAAATCTCTGTAACAGTGCTCTCGGTAGACCATGACCATGGGTCTTTTAATAATTTAAAATAGATAAAACATGCAGAAATTTTGATTTCCCCCCTTAGCCCCCCTTATTATGGCCCCTTTTGTGTTTCTCCGCATATGATCGGGGGATGGGACCAAGGGCTTATCCCTCGGGTGCTAAGGCCTTCAGATTCCTGTTTGAGGGCTTCTTTCCCTTTGTTACACCAAATACCGCATATCAATGCTTTACTGTGTTTCGCTTGTGGCACTTCCCTCTGTCCTCGCGATCGCCGATCCGCCTGGTCGGGCCCACCCAAAGAAATCGCAATCGCAACCACAGAGAGGGGGGAATATTTACCTTTTTCTTTGGAGCGGGCGGACACTCCAGACATGAGATATTTATAGACCATGCTATAATAATTTATCACATCTAGGTGGGAGTCCTGTATATTGCAATCATATTGCACCAATGCCTTTAGCTTTTTCCCCTTGACAGTTGCGATTGCCGGTCCGCGGGGTGACATCATCACTGCCACGTGTCACCCTATGAGTGGTGACACGTGGCACCCAGAAATGGCCCCATGTCACCCTTAAAATCGCTAAAACTATGTGATACATGTCACCTTGCAACATCATCAACCATACTTCCACGTCACTACTGATGTCAGTTGCCCCGTCAGATCTGAAGACCAATCGCATGCCTCCACATGGCCTCCGAGAGAAGAGAGAAAGTGGCTTTTCGGGCCTTGGTTTTTTCATGAATGCCTTTGTTAATGAGTTTTTGGTGTCCTCGACAATTTTATATCAAATCGAAGAATCATCGATTTCCATTGTTTCGGAGCTGCAACCCCTGTTGATCACCAATCGCTGATACCACGTGGAGGAGAGAGAAAGGGGAGGTCTGACCCTTTTTTTGTCGTCCATTTGCTTTGTATTTGGTTTTCTCGGCTCCCTGGGATGTTAACACTAGCGTCACAAATCAGCCTCCCATAAGCCTTTGGAGTGTTGGCCCATGAATCTGCCGGTACGCTGTTATGTTTATCACCGATCGCTCTGTGCCCGGGGCTCCCGATGGCCGATATGTTAGACCCAGACTTGCCGACTGCCGATATGTGATATTGGCGATCAGTGAATCGTTGTTCCTCATTCCGTTAGTGCTCCTTACTCGCCTGAATGCCGATATGCGATATGCGATGAGCCTCTCGGGTCCCAATTGCGAATTTTCCCTCATACTTAGCTATTTTTTGATTTTCTGAGCTTTCCAAGGTAATCTTAAAAATGCTTTAACTTCTGCTCCAGGAGTCCATTTTTGGACTTCCATATACTTTTGGAAAGCTCTTTTCGAGGACTAGGCAATGGAGATGGACCAATTAGGCTTTGATAGCTTCTGCGGCCAAAAAATTAGCATCAAACATCACTTCTATTTGACTTTTTAAGCAATTTAAGATTGATGAAGTAGTGAGTGACAACAGTGGGGATGCAACAAAGGACGATGGTAGGAGTCTCACTGGTTTATTCAGTCAAAATTCTAGTGTGAAAAGCCTCTTTACAAATTAAATGGCCACATAGTATCAGATCATATCATGCATTTGTTGAAGATAATGGAGAATATCCTAGAATAGGTAGAGTTGGTTCACGTAGCCTCAGGATAGGAATTAATTTCTATTTCTTAGGATATTGTTCTAACTTCCCTATAACTATGTATTCTATTTAATGTGTAATGTTGATGAACAATGTAGAGCTTTTTGTAGAGCCAGAATCTCTTGGTTCAAACTCTTTTTCGTAGAGCTGACCAGTGGGTTTTATTTTCATTAATACAAAATTGCCATTTTTATCATGGTATCAGAGCGTCAGGGCTGAGGAACCTATACGCTGGCTGGTGGGTGGTTCTTTGAACTGAAATCGCCGCAGGTTTTGAGTGGATAGTTGCGACGATCACTATTAAGTTGTCACATGTTTTGAGAGGATAGCCGTGATGATCACTATTACACAGTTGCGACGGTCGCGGAAAATTGGTGAAAAACTGCGACAACCTCTGAAATTGGGTGTATTTTTGCGACTAGTCTCGGAAAAATGTTGTTTATCAGCGACTAGTCTTGGAAATTGGGTGTATATCTGTGACGATCATGTAAATCAAAGAAATTGCATGAGCGAAGAACAAGGCTGTAGCTGTCAGAGAAGTTGAGTGGGGAAGCCAAGAACAAGGTTGTAACTGAAAACAGGAGGTTGTCTGGAGGCTGAAAGCCACGGAGATCTGCATGTGTTGCGAGATCAAACAACAGTGATCTGTCTCTATCACAGATCTGGGGTAAATTTAACATTCTTTACTTGTCAATTTTTTTTTTTCTAAATTGCCAAGATAAATAACAATATTTTTGAAGCATGCATGAACGAGCATAACAAGCTCGATGGCTCCAATTATGAAAATTGGAAGTTTAAGATGCAGACTCTGCTAGAAGTGTAGAGTGCTTGGACGATTGTGAATGGGGATGAGCTGTGGCCTGCGGCTGGATCAACAACAGTCTCAGATTGGGAGAAATGAGAAAGTAGAGCAAGGACAATGTTAAAGATGTCAGTGAAAGACTGCATTATACTACACATCAGAGAAGGTAAGTCAGCTAACGAGATCTGGGGAATTCTGAAGGAGTTGTATGAGATCAAGAATTCAAATCATCTTTTGTTCCTCAAGAGTAAGATCTTGCCCATGAAGATGGAGGAGAATGAAACGATTGCTTCATTTGTAGCAAGGATCAAGGATCTGATTTTTTTTATTATTATCAGATATTGGTCATACAATGGACGATACAGATCTTGTGACCATTTAAATGAATGGTGTCACTGATGATTATCAGATGTTCAACACTGGGATCAATGCCAGAGAAAAGATCCCAAAATTTTATGATCCAAGTGGATATTGGTGGCCACCCACCTATCCCATTTGGACCCCCACAACTGTCTCTTTCAGTTTTTCAGTTTCCGTAATTGTAGCACAATTTACTATTTTTAGCAGTTTTTTCGGGTCCTGAACTTCCGGAGCCGTTTTGAGGCCCTAAACGACGTTTTTTTGGGAAATCTGGGGGCAACATGGGTCCATGGACCGATGTTGCCCTTCCCAAGGTGGTAGTTCTCGGATAGATCTTTCTAACGAGCTATCATACACGTCAAACGGAGATCGTATGCCAAAGTTACGACCCCGGGAAATTGATGTACCAAGTTACCCAAAATAGGGCCCACAATTTGGCGTTTCATCTTCTAAGGGTCGGTTTTGGAATGTGAAGGGTTTTCCATTGTTTCTCCATAATAAATAGGCCTTCGAGCCTCATTGTAACACAAGTTTGGAACAGTTCAGAGACATGTAGCCGCAC
>APFE030781530.1:2661-26480 GCA_000404065.3 Pinus taeda
ATACTGACCAAGGAATGCATGAAATAATTCATTAACAAATCATTGAGAAGAATGGGCTTATTTGTATTAAATAATCAAAGGAACCATTACAACCTGAGCCTTGGTGTTGTGCAAGCTCCTCCCAGGGTCCAGCAAGTGATTTCCTCTACTTTGACAAGCTCACCCACTCCCACTATGGCAACAAGGAAGGATGGTGATCTCTCCTCACAAGTCAACAAATGGAAGTCTTAATTCCAGTAGCATTTACCCTATAGAATGTTCAGCTTTCAACCTCCCCGCCATAAAATTCTGGAATATCAACAACTAAAATGTCAATAACTTGACATACCTTTGGATTAGATGACAGCCTTATGGTAACCTGATTTAATTCGCCAATCACTTCAACTTGCGATCGATCAAGCTGAACTATGCGCACAGCAAATTTTTGCGGTTGAACGTTCAACTTTGCACATATTGATTGTGGTAGAATATTAGATGAAGCTCTAGAATCCACTAAGCAATTATGCAAATTTTTATTGAAAATTTCATAAGTAAGAATAAATGGGGGAGTATGAGATCTCGACCTTCCTCCAATTAAAGCAATATCATTTGGATCAACTTTATTAATCACGTTAGTTGGAGGTCTTCCCATTTCATGGGAAGCTTGAGAGATTACAGCGGCAGGCAAAGCTGCAACTGGTACAACATGTAATTCTTTCATAAGTATCTTTTGCTGGTGTTTTAACTTGCTCAATTCGTAAAAAGTGATGTTAGCCCTAGTATTTTTCATGTCTCCTATGATATTATACTCCATTTCATCTGAAATGATCAGCGTTTTAGATGGAGTTGAATCTGTTTGCACTAGGCTAGTTTGAGTCGCTTTACGTGTCGTTTTCTTGGCTGCGAATTTATCCTTAGTCATTGAGCTTGTGCTCTTTGGATTAGGGGTAAGTTGAGGACGATCAAGTTGATTTCTAGTTCGAGTATTAACCGGGGATGCCTCTTGATCCTCTTCATCTGGGAGGATAAAATCCCACATACCTTGTACCTCTACAACTTCTTCTTCATCTGTATGTTCTTCAGTAGCAATCTCCTCTTCTTCTTCTTCTGATTCAACACTTGTGATAGCATTTGGGGGCTTTGAATCGGTCGAAGGGTTTCTTCTATAAGGCTTGTACGGCTTTTTAGAAGAAGTTTTTGTCACTTGTTTCTTAATGTCGACCATCTCATTAGACATGGTTTTCAAAACCTTTTGCAATCCTTCTAAATCGAACGGATCTTTCGATTGTTTTTTCTTGGGATCTTCCTTGAAAGTATCCTTCTTGGATTTTCATTCTTCTATAGTGTTTTGCTCTTCTAGGGCTATGATACATTTCTCTACTACTATTGCTTCCTTCATATTGTCAGCTAAAGTTGTTTTGTTAGCCCTATCAATGAAAATTGCTATGTTTGATGGTAGAGTAGAGATGTACCATTCACTTTGCACTATTTGGCTAGGCTTGGAGGTAGTGGGAATTTTATTTAACAGTTTATTGAAACGTGAATTAAAATCTTTGATAAGTTCCTTTGACTCGTCCCTAAGGTTAGATAGGTCGTTGATCAGTGTCGCTGTAGACCTGTCATCACCAAACTTAGTCAGGAATTGTTCTTGGAAGATATCCCAACTAGTGATAGATCCAGATGGTAATGAAAAATACCATGATCTGGCTGCTCCTTGCAGAGTATAAGGAAAAAGTCGAACAACAGCTTCTTTGTTGGTAACTCCGTTGAGATTTATGGATAACATAAAGTTATTTATATGTTCTTCCACTAGCATGCCTACTTCAGGATTAAACTTAGGCCGCCATCTTTCAGGAAGGGCTGGTATCTAACTCAAGGGCACAGGCATTAAGACTGCCCTTGGGTTATTCCATGTAGATTGGTCCATCGTCGAACTACTAACAAAGGAAAGTGCAGAGGATGATCCCTGCAGTTGGGAAGGAGATGTTGAAGTTCCAGTGGAATGGTGGACAATAATCTAAAGTGGAGGAGTGGATGGTTGACTTCATGATGGAGAGATTGAGATGGATGATGATGATGAAAGAGTCTCGCTATCAGACCCTTTAGGTGATTTCCTTTCTCTCTTCCTTGTAGGTAGAGGTAACTCGGTTGGCTGAACACCAAACTTTTCGCTCTTTAATCTGGTAAGAGGATGAGCAGGGTTATATTGTGAAGTCATGCTGCCTTGAGATTTATCAGATCTTTGACGAGATATAGAAAATTGCTGAAGTTTGTGAAGCAAATATTCAACTTCAGGAGGTTCAATAGTAGATTTTTCTAAAATGTCAGGGTTTTTAGCATCGACTATTGTTCTTTCGACTTCTGGCTCTAGATTTAAAGATTCTAAGTGCGATGGAGAAGTCGAGGGAGATAGTGAGGGCGATTTACTCTCAGAATGGTATTTAGATTTAGACTTACTTGCCATTCATAGTTTGGAGCCCTCCTTCTAGTGCCAATATGTTGAATCCTCGAAAATCGGGTCTACAACAAGGGGCATACCCACCCGGTCCGGACCTTGGTAAGTAGCTCCTTTTCCATTGGGTATAGTGGGTCCGACTGGGGATATGGGACCAGTTTCCCAATTTATGTGTTTGTGTGTTGAGAATTGATATTTCCTTTCTAAGAATTCCTAAGTGAAATGCTTTAATTCTAACTCTAATCTAATCACATGAAATTGTATTCTAATAAATAGAAGTATCTAATTCTACACTAACCCGAGATGTAATCTTTCTGTTATGCGATCTAAAATGATTTCAAATAAAAATTGGTAATAAAGATCATTCAACTGTTATAATAAAAGAATTCAATAGAGATAAACCACTTCGTATAAAAAGTTAGACGAAACATTTGCGAAAAACATATCGCATAATAAGCTACTCATACATTAAACATAAATAAATAGCTATCACCATACAGAAGTGCCAAATGGTAACTCAAACATTCACGCATCAATATATAAACAACTGAACATAAATATCACTTTAACACAAAGGCAGAAATAGTTAAGAGATAAAAGTAGCATTTATAACTAGTTCTACTCATGAGCTTCAAGCAATAATGATTTATCTCTTCTTAATCCAACATCCACTAAGAGTATAGAAGTGCAACATCAGTAGTAGATATTAAATGCAGATATCAATAAATCTTGTTCCATTCATTCATCAAAACCTCCTCGGAGGGTGCAAAAGTGCATGTTCTAAGGACAAGTTGTTGACGAATTTCAGGACCCTTCTCTAAATGCATGAGAAGGGTTTAAATACTACTAACTAAATCTAAAAATAATTTATTACAAAAATGTAGGATACGGTTTAAATGACCGTCCTTCTTTCAAGAAAAATTAATACTAATACTGAATCTAAAACTAAAACTAACAACTAACAACTAACTATTTGTGTATCTGTTCCTTGAAATCGCAAGCGTTCAACATTTGCTTGAGAAGAGTCGGTTGGCCAACTTTTGACTTTAAATGTCCTGCGAAAACGGAATAGGCAAGAGATGGCACCATCTTCTCAGCAGAATTGATGATACATTTGAGAGTCATGCATTGGCTGTGTGGTTTTACCAAATATGCCCAGTAAGAATCCCAATTCAACTTAGTTAATCTTTTGATTGATTCTTCCTTTTCTTGAGCCTTCTATCTCCAGCCTGTTTGCAATTGCTGTACTTTCAGTAGATACCCTGGAGTGGTTTCTGAGATTAGATTTTCCCTATGCAAATTTTCATTTATGCAGTCAATAACATTGTTTGCTGCTGTGGCTGCTTCTTCTACCGCTTGCTTTGCTTTCCTGATTTGCGCATCCCATTTGTTAAAGAGCATTTCTTTGTGATTGTCGTTGATTATTGGTGCACCTGCTCTTTTCCCCTCTGTTTCTTGCCAAACCAAATATTCAGTAACTCTTTTATCAATTAAATCATAATCATGTCGTAATTCCATGACTTGATTAGTGATTTTATCGCTTATTTTGCAATACGAGTTCCACTGTGATATTCTTTGGCACAATCCTTCCTGCTACTGTAGTAGTTGATCGTTTAAGGAAATAGATTCTGTGATGAATTCTGTAAGCTTAGGATCATCCTTGTGCATCTCTTGCATATCCTAGAACTGTTTTTCTCTCTTAGCCAAACTGTTCTGGTAGCCTATCTGCACTTGTTGGAAGTCCTGTTGTAATCTTTCAAGCTGTTTCTGCGCTTCGTTGTTGGTGTTGGCTTGTTGCAACTGTTGCTGCAAAACTTGTATCTGGTCTTCCTTCTCCTTCAGTAGTTGTTGTACCTCAGATGCTTTATCAATGATCGCAGAGGCATATTCTCTTGCAATCTGAGATAATTTGGTGAGATTTTTAGTGGGATCAGTGGTAGGATCTTTCCATAGGATGTCTAATTGCTCCGCATCATGAGAGAGTACATTTTCCAATTTTCTTTTCTTTCTTTGTCTTCTCACTACTGCCTTGTGTTGTGGACTATAAAATACATCAAGAGGAGGAATTTCCTCTATCTTGAGCATAAGTTCAGAGGACAGGGTAATGGGAATATGTTCCATTTCTGAGACATTGTTAATTGTTCCTGTGACTATATCTTTGTTGCCTGTACATTACTCACAGGTGTCTTTGTGCCCTGTCCTTTAATATTGATTAAGTCATTGAAGGTCTCCCATTCTTTATCTAGCTCAGTTTTGATTGATGGTGATTGAACGATGAGAGGGGGAGGATATATCTGTGGAGAGGTGAAAACCTATTGCTGCGGGAGCTCTTTTGATTGGGAAGTATCCTTTACTGACCCCTCGATTTTATCATGGTCACTTTCGGACTTCTTAGAATGTTCTGATGTTTCTTTCCTGGACTTAGATTTAGATCCGTCTGTGCCTGAACTTCCACTGAGACTAATACTTGGAGTTGGTTCCCTTACGAGTTCCAAGCATAATTTTTCCAAAGGGATATTAGCTAACCTACTTTCCCTGTACATTTTGAACTTTTGAAATTCTGCTGGAGGGAATCGCATTTGGGTCGAATGCAGAACTTCTTTAAGTGTACTTTTCTGTTGGAACATGTCATCAAAAATATCATCTTCTTTAGAAAACACTTTTATTTTGACTGCAACAGTGAAATTATTAGAAATATCATGAGGGTCGAACGATCTTCCTAGAAATTTGAATAATTGTAGACATGTTATGTTGTTTACTTCTTTGAATGCATGGCCTGCATCAAATAGTGAAAAGGCCCCATAGGCTACAGGAAATTGTGGCCAAATAGCCTTCTTTTTGTCCTTCAAATCTTTAGTCAAACCCCCTTCCCCGCAGGTTTGATAAGCAATTTCTCATGCCATGAGTTTATCAAGAACATATAAAGGTAAGACATGAGGGGAAGCAAGACTTCCAGATACCCTAACATATCTAAACAGTTCTTCTCCGAACCATCTTGCAACAAGGAGTATATCTACCTCTGCTTCGGGAGAAAATCGTGGAGCATCTTTATCATACAACATTTTGTACAGGGGAAACATGATTCCATGACAAATCTTGTAGAAATACGGAGTGAACTTGGAATCCCACAATTCTTTGTGATAAATATGAATGGGTAAGGGGTCTTGAGTCGCCCATTTCCAACCCATTAAAGGAAACTTGGAAATATAATAGATTGCATCCATCACATATGAAGATAAGTAGAAAGGGGGATAAATTCTCTGAGAAACAGTTCTTTTAGACCGGTAATTTAAAATGGTTGTGGCTAAGTTGTCAGAAAATATTTTAGCCCAATCCACAATAGTATCATTAATGGCAGCATCCAATAATGGTAGCCATTCAGATGAAAATTTGTTAATGTTTGGCTTCCCATAAAGTCTACAGAGCATAGCAGCAGCAAAGAAATACGGGGAGGTGAGAGAACCATACTATACATACCATTTTTATCTTTTTTAGTGGTTCATCCCTCCTTGACCAGTCTTTGGTGCATTCTACTAGGTCTTCATTTTCTTTAGAAAACTTCTCTATGAACTGTTTGTTATAAGTCGCCTGTGGCTCTGGTAAATGATACATGAACCTCAAATCTTATGGAGTGAATGAACCAATGAGTCCTTGACCTTGAGTCTTAAATTGTCTGTTTTTGATGTCAGCGTTGTCCAGTACCCATTTAACCATTTCCATGTATTGAAGAATTTTTGGCCTCACCGCTATCTGGTGCAAGAACGAGCAAGCTAGATCTGTAATAGATGCCTTAGAAGATCCATGTGAGTCTACAGTAGCTGTAACCTCCATCCTTTTGGGATTCTCTTCCTCAAGTACACTGTACATGCCTTCCCAAGTGGTAATACTAGCATCTCTGTTATAGGTGGTGTCTGTATACAAGGGCGTCATTTCTTTGTCTTCAGAACTCGGAGCTTTGCCTTTCTTTCCCATAATATCCTGAATACTGCTTTGTATAGTTCTCTGTTCTTTGTTCCTGTAGTTTACAAGTGAGGTGAGAATAATGATAAGGAAAAGGTGACGAGAAAGCTTTAAATGCCGAAGACATATAAAATATACCACCTTACGTGAAATGGCTCTTTGATCAGCACAAAACCATATTTCATTAACAATTGGCAACTAACTCATTAATTAGCATTGAAGCGGATAACCAAGTCTCGGTTTATGGAAAAAGCTTTCTCAAACAACAAGCCTAAAAAGATCTGCGACGAAGCGATTTTGTGATTTGCTTCACAATATCGCAGATCGCTGTGTCGCAGATCACTATATCGCTCTATCACTCTATCACAGTATCGTTCTATCGCAATATCGCAATATCACAATATCGCTAGAGCACGACATATGACAATTATCCGTTAATGTGTTTTCTACAAAATGTGATTTGCGATATGCACCATCACATATCAGCGATTTGAGGTTTTTCAACGTAAGTGATATTTGAGGCATGTGATGCGATAAATGTTTTTAATGCATAGTTTCGCATTGCAGTCTCGAAACCTTAGAATTCTGCTTGTTAAGGAGGTATCCATTATTTTTTTTGCGATGCGATATTTCTTTAGGAGTGATTTTATCCTACCTTGTCACAAAACTTAAGCTTTTTTAAGATTTTTCAAGGGTATTCTCCTAAGTTTGTGATGGTAAGTTTTATTGAAAAAAGGAAATACAAGCACTAATTGATTTTTAAATTTTTTTTACTTAGGTCCCCCACTTGTTTAGTATTAGTCATAACACTAAATAAGAAGGGGGGTTTTTGCTAGCCACAACAGAACCCTAAAACCTAATGGAAAGACAACTGCCTTGACACCCAAAATAACATATTTGAAACCTCAACTGAATACAACATGGAGATGGGTCAGCAAATGTACCTCATGAGGGAAGATTTGATTTTCAGATAAGAATACAACCATTAGTGAACCCTTTTGACATGACTTAATGGAATGATCCAAAATTTCAGTATGAGACACCTAAAATGAAAATGAAAAGAGCAGATTTGATCCCTGATGGAAGTATGCATATACTGACACTAACATCGACCTTATTGGGGATGACAACTCCTTGGAGGTGTCAAGAACACAGTAGACCAAGTGCCTAGATGATTGGGCCAATACGGTCAAACAAATGAAAGACTGAAAACCTTTTTGAAAATTTTGAAAACTGACTCAATAAAAAATGAAGACTGACTCACAACCGACTCTAAACTAACTCAAAAACCAACTAAACTCAGCACAAATCATTTAAGCTTTATAGCCTTCACTTCGGGCCCCAAGCTGAGATGACATTGTACTTCAAATATTGCAAGGAAAGCAAACTGGTGTATACAATGACAGTGAAGCAACTTTAGCAAACTGCTTCAGAAATAGTAGTGTTTCAAGAGTCTACCATTCAATGGTCCTCCTGAGAATTCTTGGCCATCCATTTCCTTTAATAAAAATGCATTATGTCCTCGATAGGCTGAGATTTTATGTAGTCCTTTCCATAGATTATCAAACTTACCATGCTTTCCTTTTTCTTCATTTCGTGCATCCCATCGCAGCACTACATCTTCCAGCTAAAACATTTATGCCTTGGTTTTGCGGTCATAAATCTTCTTTATCTTCTATTGCAGCCAAAAAGTGTTTTGAGAAACCTCTTCTCTTGTTTGTTGAAGGTGAATCATTTTATTAATCCGATGTTGAATATCATCTTCTTCACTACCAACTTCCTGCAATAATCTCATGATCGGGACTGCAAGGGATGTGGGAAACATTGTATCTGTACCATAAACCAATTCAAAAGGTGACATACCTATTGATTTATTACTGCTCACTCTGTTGGCCAACAAAGCATTGATAAGCTTCCGATTCCAATTATTTTTATTTGCTTCCAATATCTTCTTAATAATGTTTACCAAGGATTTATTTGAGGACTCAGCTAATCCATTGCCCTGCGGGTAGTATGTCGTGGAATGACCCAATGTGATGTTGTATTTTTTGTAAAACTCTACCATTCTCTTCGAATTTAATGTTGTTGCATTATCTATAATAATCTTGTGAGGGCAACCAAAATGAGACAAGATATTGGACTCTGAAAATTGAATGATTATCGTGTTCGTAGCTTGCCTTGTTGGAATGGCTTCAATCCATTTGGTGAAGTAATCGGTAGCCGTCAAAATCCATCTGTGTTGTGTTGATGATGTACGATGAATTTCTCCTATGAAATAAATCCCCCACTGCTGGAAAGGTGCATTAACTACAACCAGTTTCATAGGAAGCGGAAGCAGCTTCTTTTTTCCCTGAAAAACTTGACATTCATGGTAGCTCATGACTGTCTTATATAAATCTAAAAACAAATATGGCCAATAATATCTTGCTCTTAAGACTTTATTGGTTGTTGTTTTCCAAATAAATGACCAAGAAAACATCCTTCTCGTTAGCGAAAGCTATGTCCATGGCCTGCTAAAAAGTGGCCCCGACATTCTTCAGCCCAAATGGCATCTTGGCATACTGAAAAGTTCCCCATGGTGTTGTGAAGGCATTTTTGTCTTGGTCTTTTTCATGCACCAAGATCTGATTGTAACCTGAGTGGCCATCTAGTAGTGACATCCGTGATGCTCCAACTAATCTTTGCAGGATATGGTCCATTTTAGGAAGAGGGTAATTATCTTTTAGGGATACATTATTTAGGTTCCGAAAATCAATGCACAACCTTATCTCTCCGGTCATTTTTCGTACCGGGACCAAATTTGAAATCCAATCAAAGAATCTAATTGGAACAATGATACTAGCTTTAAACAATCTATTTACCTCTTTCTCAATGGATGGCAGTAGCTTTGGATTAATCATCCTCAACTTTTGTCTAAAAGCTTTTGATCCGGTTTGATAGGAATGGTATGCTGAATGATGTTCTTGTCATATACTTTCAAATCTGAGTAATCCCATGCAAAAACATCAGAAAATTCAGAAAGCAATTTAACATACTTAGCCTTTGATTCGGGAGACAATGTTTTTGATAACTTTACAAGCTTCAGCTGGTCTACTATCCCAAGGTTTACATCTTCAACTCCTTTGTCAATAGGAACCAAGGTTGGTTTTCTCGCCACATCATCTTGATCAAACAACTCATCTAATGGTATAAAACCTCTAGGAATAACATTATCCTTTAGCTGTAAAACATCCATCTAATTTACCTCAATGCCTTATTCATCAGAATCACAAACTTCATCAATGAAAGCATTCTTAAACTTCCCTTCATTCTACAAAAAGGAATTAATTTCATTGTCATCCTAGAAAACTTGCCAATATCTTAGATTGTTAGGAATAGTAGGCCTATGTTTGACATGAATTTCAAATTTAATGCTAGAATTCATTGAAATTTTTAGATTGCTCACTGCTGTAGCAAGTGAATCAGCATTGATGTTTTGACTTCTCAGAACCGCTATCAATGTGTATTCTAGAAACATTTTCAAGATATCCGGGACTGAGTTCCTATAAGCTCTCATCCACAGATGCTTCACTTGATATTCTCCTTTTATGTGTTTAATCACTAGCTCTGAATCACCATAAACAGAAATCCTTTTTGCACCTGGCTTCTTCAAAATTTTTAGACCTGTAATCAATGCCTCATACTCCACTTCATTATTAGAGAAATCGAAAGCTAGTTTATAGGAACACACTCTAACATTACTTGGGACTTTGTCTGGCTGAAAAACAGGACTTCGAATCCAAATTCCAATACCTACACCATCTTTACCCAAAGAACCATCGAAGTCCATGCTCCAAAGGCAAGCTTCATCTTCCAAATGTTGGAATTCTACTTTAGTTTCAATCTTACCATTCCTGGTTGCTTCACTTTTATGCTCTTGTGGAGGCTGCTCATAAGGGATTGCCATTTTTTCCTTTTCTTGATTAAGAACTACTCTAAAACTCTCAGAAATTTCTGGTACATCATCTACTTCTACAAGCTAAATATCTACATCATTCAATCCACTATCAGTGTACAAAACAAAAGACTCTAAATCTATATGTACAACATTTATCAGATGATTTATGGGGTTATCTTTACTAGTGATCATATGCTTCATCTTCTTTTCCCGGTACAACTTCCTTAATTGACCGAAAACATGGATTGTAGCATAAGAGAAGTCAAGTTGTAAAGTTCCTTTGAGTTTAGCTCCCCATGATCTAGACAACAGCATACCAAATCGAGGTGGTATATCAGCTACTACCACATCCATCAAGACATTCTTGGGTGGGATTTGATCTAAGGAAACCACCAAATCTTTGATGAGACCAATGCAGCGAACTCTACGAGAATAAAATGAATACAAATCATGATATTTTCGAGTGATATCCAAGCCCATCTTTTCCATGATGGCCTTGGGCATCAAATTGTGGGAAGCTCTAGAATCAAGCATGGCATTATGAGGAATATACTCATGTAGTCTAAGACTCAAATAAAAGGGTGGGACTTCGCTATCTTCTAGCTTACCTTCTATAGCTAGACCAAAAATAAGTTCAGGGTGATCATCCTCAACATTCACCATGTCAGACAAAGGATCAATTTGTAGTATTCTAGATACATGATGTTTGTAATGGCTATTCTTAAAAAGCTCAGTCAAAGGAATGGACACTTTCAATTTAGCATTTTCACTTTCTAAATTAAAAGATGTGACTTTTTCTACCTCTTTGACATAGATGTCCCTCTTATCTATTTGCTCCTTCATTGCACTATTCTTTTGCTGATTGTCTTTCTCTTTTACAGCTGTACTTGTTGATGGCTGATTTACTTTGCTAGAATTCTAATCGGAAAGCTCCTTTCCCTTTTTCTAATTGTTTGGGGGATCATTCTTTGATTGAACATCCTTCCTCTTCTAAATAGGATTGACCGGTACATCTCTACTTCTCAAAGGATATTGTCTCTTCTGTGCGCTCAAAGCATTCATGTAACCACGCTGATAATCATCCAATTCAGCCTCCAAAACCACATCATTTGCCAAGATGTAGTCCTCATCTTTTAGAATGTCGGAACCTTATACATACTCCTCATCTTCGGTAAGAAATATAGGCATACCATCAGCAGTGAAAAAGTGATTTGTTTCAATTACCAGATCTTCCTCGTCTTCTTCTTCTACTCCTTGAACATAGTTCTGTTGTAAGGGAGTTCTGATCTGTTGTTGTTGTTGTGTTGGTTGTTTCAGTGTTTTTTGTTCTCTTTGCTTGATTTGGAATTGGGGCTGTTGTTTCCCTCTAAAGTTTGGGTTCCAGATCTACAATTTAGGTTTGTCTGTGATGGACAACCAATTAACCATCCTTTCCATTGTTCGAATCAATGTATCCATTTTTACATCTGAAGTAGATGCTTCTTCTTTCACGGTTGCTCTTTTCTTTGATCTCATTCTTGCTCGTTTTTCCAGTAAGTTTGCTCCTACACTCACAACGTTATTTTGCATGTCTTCTAGAGTTGTAGGGTCACGTTCACGCAACTGATATTCCATATAAGTGTCAAATCCATTTGGAAACTTAAGCCAAGCCAATACCTCTCATGGTTTGATGTTTGTAGGAATAGCATTGTACACTGCATTAAATCTTACACAATAATCTTACACACTCTCGCCAACATTTCCTTTGATTTTTTCATATCCGGACAAAATCTAAAGGGGATTCTTCTTCACCTCCCACCGATCTAGGAACTGCCTGTGGAGGATAGGTAGAGTAGTGATAGAAGCTGCTAGTAGGGCTTCGAACCATTTCCAAACTTCTCATCCAAAACTTTGTACAAACAGCCTCATCATCACATCTTCAATTTCAACTTCATGGATGTCAAAGAAATCATTCATCTTGTCTATATGTTGTTGAGTTGTAATGGTTTGGGTGCCATCAAAGAAAGGTATTTGGGTTTGATAATCAGCAAGCATGGCACCAGCATTTTGAGTTAAAACAAGGGGTCCATATCAGGCAGCCATAACTGGAGGTGGGGGAGGTGGTGGATTTAAAGCAAGGATTGGGATATTCGGTATACTCAAAGGGGAATTAACAATAGCTTAAGTGGTATGAACAATCTGTGAAGAAGAATATAGGGCGTGAGAGATAGTTTGAGTGGCAGTATATGCAAAGGAGATATTTCGAAAATCAAAAGATGGCCTATGAGTCTTATTTTGCACCCAAGTGTTTAAGTTTTAAGAGAGGTTCTGCAACTGATCAAGAGTATGGATAAGATGTGATCCTGATTTATTTTGTGAAAACAAGTCTTTGACGGGGTTGTAAAGAGATATAGAAGAATCAACAACTGTCTGATCAATCCAACTTAAATATTTACTGCGAAATAAACTTTGCTCAAAATTAACATCAAACTCAATGTCTTGCAAAATGTCTAACCTTCCCGAGAGTGGATTAACATGAGGAATGAAATCCTCACTTGATTTTTCTCCAGCTAAACTCGATTTCTCTATAGATTTCTTATATTTTCGCCCAATTTATGAGGATCACTGACAATGGTTGGAGGATTCAGATCTGGATTGGATATGGTGTACCTTCGGGAAGCCAGTATGTCTAATTTTGAAATTTTAAATATTGCTTTAAAACTTTCCAATTCATCCTATTAAATTCTAAAACTCATCATCCACAAGCTTAAGAATTCAAATGAAACATCTTACTTGGGTGATTAACTTCTGATCTTTCGTTCCCCAGTATGGTTACCACTATGTTATCACCTGGATTGGACCTCAGGCTGAAGGAAGGCAATGCAAGGGTAACCAGAAACCACGCTTAGCCAAGTAGCTAGCCCTAATAGGCCAGGAGAGGGCTCTCTCCATATGGATCTTGGCCAAGATGACTGGATCATGAAAATGATATTAGGCTAGGTATAGTAGCACAAGGGTTGATTTGATTTTGAAGGGTTTTGCTGGATCAGGAGGAGCCAAACACTTAGGGCAAGGAAACTAGGTCAAAATTGCAGGTTTTCGATGGGGCAAGGTTGGCACAAGGCTCAGCACTCTAGGGTTTGATGGGTGAAGTGATTCAAAGACAAGTGAGGAGCTAGAAAGAGCATGTAATCAACATAGGCTGTGAATATTTTCCCAAAACAGAGCATAAATATTATGGGTTCTACCTATCAACTTGAAAACATCCACTTAAAGAGTATGAAATGATGAAATGGATTCAACAATATATTTTAAAACATTAAAACATAAGAAAAATTGAACTGAACATCATACCACATGGATCCCAAAGAAATAGCTACAACTTTTCATTAATCTCCTGCTAAAACTGATACAAAATGATGTCTACTCAAAGCATAAGCATCCAGCTTGATGGGGCAAGGTTGGCACAAGGCTCAGCACTCTAGGGTTTGATGGGTGAAGTGATTCAAAGACAAGTGAGGAGCTAGAAAGAGCATGTAAGCAACATAGACTGTGAATATTTTCCCAAAACAGAGTGTAAATACTATGGTTTCTGCCTATCAACTTGAAAACATCCACTTAAAGAGTATGAAATGATGAAATGGAGTCAACAATACATTTTAAAACATGAAAACATAAGAAAAACTGAACTGAACATCATACCACATGGATCCCAAAGAAATAGCTACAACTTTTCATTAATCTCCTGCAAAAACTGATACAAAATGATGTCTACTCAAAGCATAAGCATCTAGCTGAGTCCAACTCTTTACAATGAGAAAGAAGAAGAATATATAGACAATGATTCAACCTCCTGGCATCCTCATGGGTGGAATCCCTAAGATTAGGAACTAATCCAACAAAAACTGAATAAGAAACTGGAATCTAGGCAACCTAACAACTTGCCTCTAAAAGTGAGGAAACTAATTTATTTGTCCTCAAGATAACTTTTAATTTAATGAATCTACCTTCTAGTACTTATTATCCATCATATTTACATTCCTAGTCACCATTTACATCAGTAAAATACCACCCATGAGACGAAACCCAAAATTACAGTCAAGGCACAGTGAAATGGAAACCCAGCACAATTTTTGTCCTATGCATAGCGCCCAAGCTCTATGCATAATGCTTTTTGTAGGGCCTTTTTGGAGGCCTTCCCACTGTCAAAATTGACCTCATGATAGCTCATTGGAAAGATCTTCAAGTATTATTTCCAGAGCATCTTGAATGTTTTCATTTGAAGCTCATTTGACCCCTCAAAAACAGATTCTCCCAAGACTACTTTTGTGTGTCCAAAAAATGGCAGAAAGGTCATTGTTTGGGTGTTTTTTGACATTTTGGTTGATGAGTTTTGCTCTAAAAGCTTAGAAAACACTCAGGATGCATGTACACATCATTATGAATACAAAACTACTAACCATTTCCTCATTGGATGCCCCTAGGAAAAGCGCAGTGCGAGTGGTGCTGCGCATATAGCCAAAATTTCTGTGTCAAAAATTGCTAAATCTCCAAAAGGAAATAATTCTTCAAAACTTACTCAAAATTTATGGAGAACACCACCATCAAAGCTTCAGAAAGAAACCTAAGCCTATCACCCTCCTTTTCTTCCTTTGAGTGCTTGTTTTAGCCTTCTCTTCATTTGCTTGACCCTTATGTTGCAAATCTTGCTCTGGGTCCTATAATGGCGAGCCATGCACTTGATGATTTGATTGTTCCTGTTGGCCCTTTTTAGAAGCTTCTCCAAATGCAAATTGACCCTGTCAAGCCAATTTTCTCTATCCTCCTCAATCCCCTTCTCAAGCCTTTGTTTGTAGTCAAGGTGGCTCGAGTTTCTTATTCTTGCATTATTGACTTGCCTTTGTCACCTTGCCTCTTTGCTTTGAAAAGTTCCAGCTCCATGAGGACTTGTTTGTCACTTAGCTTCTTGTTCTCTTTCTCAAGGTATGAAATGACATACTTAGCTCTCTCCAAGCTGTCCTTCAATGCTTGGATCCATGCATCTTTTTCCCTTATGGTTATATTTTCGTTTGTTGCCTCATCTTAAGCCTCCAAGTAAACTATCTCAATGCCATGATGGATGTGTGGTTGTTCCGTTTCATCATTTTCCATTAAATCAAAATCCCTTTCCTCCTCATCATCAAGGCTTTCCTCCAGCATCTTTTCCTTCCCTTTATGCAGTTGCTGCACCTGTTGTACCTGTTGTGTCCATGAAGAAGGCAAAGCCCCTTCCACATTTTGTGGAGCAAGCATTTGACTATAATTTGATGAAGAAGGCAAGGCCCCTTCCACATCAAGTGGAGTAAACACTTTCCTATCTAGTGCAAGCAACTTTCTATCCCCTCTCCAATATGTCTTGTAGGCTTTTGGTTCCTCAATAGCTTTAATCTCTTTAACCTTCTCAACTTTCTTTACTTTGGCACTGCTGGAAGGCCTTTCTACTTCTTGGGGCACCAGTGGAGGAATCTGACAACCATTGAAGATGTCATTGGCAATGAATGTATCCCAGGAGATGTTAAGAAGGTTGATATGATGTAGCACAATCATCTTAATCATGGAATATTGATAGATACTACTCATCTTTTGTGGGTATGGCTTTTTCCATATAATGTAGGCCATCTTCTCAATGTTCCTGAATAAGAAATATGGGATGTTCAACATTTTCACTCTTGTGAAATGCATAGGAAGCCTAATGTGATAGGTGTACAACCTGGAAAACCTGCCCTCACATGTAAAATACTTCATAATGATCCTCATCATAGGGGCATACTTGTCTTCAAGGAACTTGAAAGGAAAGGTCCTCTTCTTTTCATTTATGTACTTGGATTTGATGTATGGCGCATAGTAGTGCTCATCCAAATCTTGTGCCTTGTACCATTTTTCCTCCACATTTGGAATCCTTGTGGCATCAACAATGATAGAAGATGAAACTGTAGATGTCACCCTGGCAAGAGTTACTTTGTTATCATGGAGATTGGCTAAAAAAAGCATGGTCAGTTCGGGATGATGTTGAACTCTTTCCACCTACTCACAAAACTCATAACACCCTAGATGTTTGAAACAAGTGACATTCATATGAGAAGCTTGTAACTCTCTGATGTTTGATGGTTCCTCTCTGATAATTCTACCTCCCTTATGTGGTTTTCTGTGATGCTAAGGTTCATCTCCCATGCTTTCACTACCACTGTTTTCCTCCTCCTCATAATCTCTATCCTCTTTGTCCATGTTTGTCGAATTTTGAAGCCGTGTAACCCTAGAGAATGTAATCAAGAAATGAGTTATGGTGAATAGCGATAGGGGAGGGGAGATAAGCTTATGTGGTGTAGAATGGAATATATATGATATGAGAGTGAGAAGGAGGGTATTTTCTTTGATAGGGATTGTTTAGTAAGTAGGGTTTTAGGACTGTGTTTGAGGGAATTAGGGTTTAAGTAATAGGTGGAGGGACGTGTTTGAGGGAATTAGGGTTTAAGGAATAGGTGGAGGGATGTGTTTGAGGGAATTAGGGTTTAAGGAATTGGTGGAGGGATGGGTTTGAGGGAATTAGGGTCTAAGGAATAGGTGGAGGGATGTGTAGGCAATCTAGGGTTCGAATTTTGAAATAGAAAACCAACTTCAAAATGGTGAATTGAATGTCGGGAGGACAGCTCAGAGATTACACTTGCTTGTTTATAAGCTATAGAAGGCAAAAAAACACGTTTTGAATGGCTGATAGAGTGTTTTGGCACCTGTTGGTCCTATCCGCAGCACCCTCTACAGGTGCGAAGCACTCTGGCTCTATGCACAGCCTCGTGCAAAATTGCATTGGCAAAACTGCCCTATGCGCAGTGCTCCACTTCTATGCGCAACACTCCAGCCTCTGTGCGCAGTGCTCCGTCTCCTATGCGCAGCACCCTATCTCCTATTTGTAGCACCTCTTCTTTGCTTAGCCACCAATTGGCCTCAATTATGTTCTCTCCTTCAATGCTCTTCTTTCTCTTTATCAAATGAAAGTGATGAATTTGGAAAAGGAATTTGACATCTTAAATAGAGATTGATTTTGATTTTTCATTAGAAAATCCCACTTTCTAATGTTTTGGAACTTTTTCTTCTTTCCTCCAAATCTCTATTTAATACCTTTCTCTCTTTGTCTCTTTTCAGGTGGATGATGTGAACTAATTTCTTCAATGGTTTCATTTTCTTGCAGAAAGGAGAAATGTTTGGGGCAGCTGGGAACACTTATTACATAAAATGGATTGAATTACATCAAAAGAATACAAATCAACTAAAATACTTTGTTTTCATCTAAAAAACATGTTTTTGAGATGAAAATTACATTAGTGACAGAAGATCTTAGTATAGTCACCATGATTTACTAGCAAACACTCTTTTTTTATTGGTCATCCTCATACTTTTGTTGCCCTTTATTTACACTTGAAACCATGCTTTTGACCTTGCAAATGAACCCTAAGACAAACGTAATGGCAATACCTTGGAAATGAACCCTAAAACATAATGGAAAGACAATTGCCTTGACACCTAAAATAACATATTTGAAACCTCAATTGAATACAACATGGAGATGGGTCAGCAAATGTACGTCATGATGGAAGATTTGATTTTCAGATAAGAAGACAACCATCAGTGCACCATTATGACATGACCTAATGGAATGATCCAAAATTTCAGTATGAGACACCTAAAATGAGAATGCAAAGAACATATTTGATCCCTGATGGAGGTATGCATATACTGACACTAATAGTTAGTAGGGATCTAGTCAAGGTCTTGAACAAGTAATTTCTTTAATGTTGTCAATTCCATGTTAATTTATTGATATGAAAAGATAGTTCATTTCTGGGCAATGACCTGGGCTTTAGGCCTGAAAATGTGGCTCAAATCCTAGAGTCACTAGCACAAAACTGACAACTTGGGTCTATGGTCGCTGGCAGGCAAGCATGTGGGAGCGACTTTGGGTTTCTGGTCACCCTCATACCTAGAGCATGGGAGCGACTGAGCCTTAAATTGTCCAAAAGATCAGTGGGACCCCAAGGAAAGATGTCTAAACTATTGGATTGGTTCTTGAGGGTCTTGTAGTTGATGATTGATGTTTTTATGGTGTGTTTCCATAGGTCTCACTTCCTTAAGGTGACTTAGGAGGTCGAATCATATCATAGTGGCCTCTTGTCACATGTTTACCCCAGTTGGATGGTTTCTTGCATATACGTGGGAGGAGGGTGTTATAGAGTGGTATCAGAGCATGGTTCACCCCTTAGACAGGATGGGCTATGTGTTGGTCATGCATGCATGTTAATGGCATGTGTGTCTCTTACACATATACTTATTACAATAGCTTGATGTTGGATTAGGGTTGTAGTATGGTTATCATGGATAATTTGTTATTGATTTCATGAAATATATTTGAAATGAGTATGTGACTAACTTTGTTTGAATTACATGTCGCTTACATGTTGATTTCATGGTACCTGCTTACATCTTTGTATGTTAGGTTACATTTTGAATATTTCAATTACATTCATCAATCTTGTAGGTTGGTTACAAGATCAGATTGAGTATGTTTGGCTACATGTGGTTATGTGTATTTGTAGTTGGTTTGGAATTGCTTATGCATACTACTGGTTGCATGTGGAAATGTGTACAATGGAATAATGGTTGTTGTCATACATGAGTTCATAGCATGCATTGTTGATATAGCCCTACATTGATGACTGGATCCTAGTTAGAGTGATGTTTATGTGTTGATACATTTATTAGTGTATGTCTATATGTTGGTATGATTATGATATAAATGTATTGCGCTGATTTGGTGATCTTGTAGAGAAGGTATCCTCCCGAAGCTATACTAAGGTACGTTGGTTTATTGTGATTTGGTTTATCTAACATAGTAGGCCTTGCTGGAAGAAATATCAAATGGCTAGCAAGATGGTTGACTACAGAGACACTCCTACATTTCCAAAGAGAAATATGGTGTTGGGAAATCTTCCGACTTGCCAATGACACTCAAAAGTTTAAAGGAAGAGATCGATAGTTGTAAGGCATATAATGATAGAATCATGCAGTCACAGGAAAAGTTAGGAGAGGTAAATGTAGTCATACTTCAGAGATTGTCGGATTTGTAGTGACAAGGATTGCTCTAGATCATTCATGAGCAGGAAGAAAAAACTAACGGGGCATATGGAAGTAGGTCTCATAAAAGACATAGGTCAGATCGGTCTCACACCATCCGCGATGGCGAATTGTTGGACTCTCGAGAGAGGAGAAGGGATAGCAAAAAGGTATGATTATAGTTCTAATTTAGATAGGAACTATGATCATCATCGGTATCATCCTTACAAGAGGAGTGATAGGGGGTACTTGCCAGATGAATTTAAGAAATCAAAGCCACCTACTTTTGATGGGAAAATGAAGAAACCATGGGATGTAGAGGCATGGTTTCTTAGCATGAGGAATTTCTTCAGGTTTCATGAATATTCAAAGAACATGATAGCTAGACTAGCTACCTTCAATCTCAAAGGTAAAGCAGACATATGGTGGGAAGATGTGAAGACTGTTAGGTGTATTCATGAGGAATATTTGGCTTGGAGCAAGTTTGAGCAGTTATTTAAGAAGAAGTACTTGTCAGAAAGGTACTTTGATGACAGGGAAAACTAATTTTATGAACTAAGGATGGGTTCCATGATAGATGATGAGTACACTAGAAGATTCTTGGAGTTGCTGAGGTATGTGCCTAATCGTACTGAGGAAAAGTCCAAGTTTAGAGGTTCATTAGTGGATTACCAGTTGCATTCAAAGATAGGATCGAGTTCGATGAGCCTAGATCATTGGAGGGGGCCATTCGAAAGCTAAGACATTGCTATGAACAATCGAAGCGCAGAACTGAGACTAAGTCTTACTGGAGAGGTGATCTAAAAAAAAGGCAAATGGGATAAAAAGCGAGCAAGGCCACAAAGTACAGATAACAAGGAGAATGTTTCACTGCCTAAGAAGTTCAATGCATCAGATAGAGGATAGGGAGATCGGCCTTAGGAGAAGAGTAAGAATCCCATGCATTGTTGGACTTGTGGCAAAGACCACCTTAGGAGAGATTGTCTATAGCATCAGAGTGGTAGACCTCAGATATAAAATGCATAGGAGGTGCAAACTATTGGAGATGTAGGCCAAATTATTCCCCGTATCTATGCAGCCATGGACAATAGGTAGGTTGAGCATCAGGCATTAATCATTGAGATGGATGGTAAGCTCTGTGATCAAGTTATTTCTATTTTGATTAACCCTGGATCTAATTATAGCTATGTTAGTCCTCACTTGGTGGATAAGTGTGGTTCGAATAAGGAGTCTCATGCAGAGTCTTCGTTAGTGCAGTTGGCTATAGGTACGAAGAAGCGAGTTCATCATTGGGTAAGAGTTTGTGCATTTGATTTGAATGGTATGCCTATCTCAACACAGTGGAATATATTACCATTGGGTTCATACAATATGTCAATGGGCATGGATTGGTTGTATTTACATAGAACCAAGGTCGACTGCTATGAAAAGCCTATTGAGTGTGCTGATGACAATGGAGAACCAAGAGTCTTGCAAGGTAAGAAGAAAGCCACATCAGTTAGGATGGTGACAACTATGCAAGAAAAGTGTAGCTACAGGAAAAGGTGCAAGCTATTTCTAGTACATATTTGTAGTGATAAAGACAGGAAGGTTGAGGATGCAGATGTGTTGAATAAGTACCCGATTTTACAGTAGTTCAGGGATGTATTTCCTGAGGACATTACAGAGTTGCCATCTCATAGCGAGGTAGAATTTTCTATTGAGTTAGTACGAGGGTTATGTCTAGCATCGAAAGCACCTTACAAGATGAGCAAATTGTAGCTGAAGGAAATGTTGAACAATGGAAACATTAGGCCAAGTGTATCACCTTGGGGTGCACCAATCTTGTTTTTGAGGAAGAGAGATGGTACCTTCTTATTATGTATTGATTACAGGCAACTGAACGAAGTGACTATCAAGAACAGATAACTTTTACCGAGGATTGATGACTTTTTAGATCAGTTGAAGGGAGTAGCAATGTTCTCAAAGATTGACTTGAGATCTGAATACCACCAGGTATGCATCAAAAAGGAAAACATATACAAGACTACATTCAAGACCAGGTATAGGCATTATGAGTTTGTTGTCATTCCATTTGACTTAATGAATGCTCTAGCTAAATTCATGTGTTTGATGAATAGTGTGTTGCATCCATATTTAGATAAGTTTGTTATTGAGTTCATTGATGATATACTTGTATATTATAAAAATGAGGAAGAGCATGTTGAGCACTTAGCAACAGTGTTGAGATTGTTGAGGGAGCATCAGTTGTATGCTAAGCTCAACAAGTGCAGTTTATTTCATACTAAGGTGCACTGCTTGGGACATGTTGTCTCCAAGGACAGCATTGCAGTGGATCCAAATAAGATAAGGGCCATCATGGAGTGGGTAGATTCTAAGAGTGTGGATGAGGTGAGATATTTCATGGGTCTAACAGGCTACTATAGGAGGTTCATCAGGAACTTCTTGCAAATTGCTTATCCTATCACATCATTGTAGAGGAAAGGTAAGAAGTTTGAATGGAGTGAAGAGTGTGATACTAGCTTTGAGTAGCTTAAGCAGTTGCTAACACATGCACCAATACTATAAATCACGGATATAGACAAAGAGTTTGTAGTATGTACAAATTCTTCCAAGAGAGGGCTTGGTGGATTCCTTATGCAAGATGGATAGGTGGTCTGTTATGAGTGCTGGAAACTAAACGAGCATTAGTTGAACTATCCCACGCATGATATTGAGTTGGAAATGATTATACATGCATTAAAGATGTGGAGACGTTATCGTCTTGGTAGGAGGTTTGTGCTTATGAGTGATCACATTGGGTTGAGGTATTTGTTTGACTAGTTGAATCTGAATTCTAGGCAGACTAGATGGTTGGCCATGATCAACAAGTTTGACTTCGAGATTAGATACATAAAAGGAAAGGAGAACCGAGTGGCAGATGATCTCAGTAGATGGATATAGGCGAATCACTTGGCAGATATGAGCTCTTATGGGACAGATTTACAGGATAGGATCCTGCAATAAGGACAATAGGATGTCAAATATATGGAGATTGTGCACAATTTGCAGTAGGGTGATAGTATAGGTACATGTACATGTCATGGTATAGTTACAGGTGTAGGTACAGGCACAGGAGCACAAGACATGGATTATTATCTTACGATAGATGGATTGGTCAGGTTTTGAGATAGGATATTTGTGTCAGATAACAGTGAGCTCAAGAAGGTGATCTTGACGGAGTTTCATGTGAAACCATATTCAGATCACCTAGGCTATTAGAACACACTCATAGCGGTGAAGAGATATTACTATTGGCTGAATCTGAAGAGGGATGTAGTAGGCTTTGTGGCTAGATGTTTTGATTGTCTGCAAGTGAAGTCAAAGTGCAAACATCCAGGTGGACTTCTACAACCAATCGATATCATAGGGTTGTCGAAGACAGTGAAGCAGCATGACTCAATCATGGTCATTGTGGATAGGTTAACAAAGGTTGCACTCTTCATTCCAGTGAAGTATACATTCTCAGCTAGTGAAGTGGCATAGGTATTTATCATAAATGTGGTTAGACTACATGGTGTCCCGAAGAATATTAAGTCATACAGGGATGTGAAGTTCACTTCCAAGTCTTGGAAGGATTTATTTGTAGGTTTGGGCATAGAGTTGGCCTTCAGCACAAATTATCATCTGCAGACGAATGGAAAAACAGAGAGGGTCAATAGGATTTTAGAGGACATGTTGAGGATGTATGTGATGCATCAACAGTGGAAGTGGGAAGTGTATCTCCCTTTGGTTGAGTTTGCATACAACAAAAGTTATCAAGAGTCATTGAGGATGAGTCCTTTTGAGGCATTATATGGGCGAAGTATTAACACTCCCATCAGCTGGAGTGATCTAGTTAGCAGGATATTGATTGGACCAGATATGTTGGATGTTATGCTCTTAACCTACAAATGATACCCAGATATAGAATATGCGAAGAAAAGATACCCAGAACACAGAATATGCGAAGAAAAGATACCCAGAGCACAGAATAGCAATGATTTTATTATTCAGAGAGTAATGTTCACTTGCCTCTTCGAGGGGGCAACCTCCAATGGAGCAGAGCTCAACTACAAAATAAGACACGATGCTCCTCGCAGGGAGTCTCTATCCTTTATATATGACTCATACATGCAATACCATGGGCCAATACCGTGGTATTACTAATACCATCTATCTAATACTACGGCCCATTTGCAACTAACTGTCGTTCCATTATTAATTGCAGATTAACCAATTACAATTATTGATATGGGCTTTATTGACTCTTGACTATGACGTGATCCCATTACATAAATAAGGGGGTTAGGGTGGGACCCTAACATGCCCTCCCCCTTAAGACTA
>APFE030781530.1:32545-68072 GCA_000404065.3 Pinus taeda
CTAATACCATCTACTAATACTAATGGCCACATTTGCAACTAACTGTGGTTCCGTTATTAATTGCGGATTAACCACTTACAATTATTAATATGGGCTTTATTGACTCTTGACTATGACGTGGTCCCATTACATAGATAAGGGGGTTAGGGTGGGACCCTAACATTGGAAGACATGGAACAAGAGATGCAGGTGATCAAGAAGAATCTTAAGTCATCACAAGATAGGAAGACGAGATATGATGATAGGAATAGGTTTTTCAAGGAGTTACAGGTTGGGGAACATGTGTACTTATGCATCAAACTGAAGAAGAGCTCCTTGTGGATTGGATCATGTGCCAAGCTGACACCACAATTTTTTGAACCCTTCAGTATCGTTGAGAGAATTGGGGCAGTGGCCTATCAACTTGCACTACCTCCGACAGTGAAATTCCTTGATGTTTTCCATGTCTCATTGCTTAAGAAGTATGTTAGAGATGTTGATCATGTGATTGACTGGTCTATATTGAAGGTGGAACCAGATGGAAAATTTCAGCTGGAGCCTTAGTGTATATTGCAAAAAAAGGTGTTCGTGCTCTAGAACCAAGAAATAGAGCAAGTTAAAGTGCAATGGAATCACTTTGGGCCCGATGAAGCTACATAGGAGGTGGCGGATCAAATACGGGCTATGAATCCTTCCTTGTTTTCCGGTTGAAGCAAAGCGACTTGATATGGTGGTTTGGTAGTTTCTTTATGGTGGTTTAGTATTTGCTTATGATGGCTTGGTATACGATTCATGGTTATGTAGTATTTTCTTTATTTTGGTTTAGTATATGCTTTATGGTGATTGATATATGATTTATAATGGTTGATATATGCTATATGATGTTTTTGATATATGCCTATATATGATGTTGGTATATGTTTGATATATGTTTTGGTATATTATTTGGCTTATGTGTTTGGTATATATAATTTTAATGATGTTTCTATATGTACACCCGTGTATGGATGTAAATACCGTAACGAGTTGTGCTATAAAGATCCACTATACGGTATGGGTGTTATGTTATTATGCTATCATGTGGTTATGCTATCATTATGTTATGATGCCATATGAGTTTGTCTTGAGAATGGATTTCATTGTAAATACCGTAACGAGTTTTGTTATAAAGCTCCATTATGTGGTATGTTGTCTTGGTGTCATGATGTTATGCCTTGAGTAGATCTTTCATTGTAAATGTTGCATCGAGATGTGCTATAAAGCTCCATAAGCAGTGTGTCTTCTTTCAGCAGGTTGCTGAGGTATAGCTGTGGTTGAACAATGAGGACGATGTCCCCCAAGGGGGAGGGTTTTGTAACAACGCTAGTGAAATTTCCATGTAATAAATGTTAATAACAATAACCATTAATGATTGGGACACTTATTCCAAGCTAAATGTTGGGCAAGACAACCTAGGTGGTGTTCATTTGGTTGTTTATGGCTAAGGAAATTGGAAAAGGAAAAGGCTAAGGCATTAAAAGGCATTTTGGCACAATTATTTATGAAAATATTGGAAATTAGGAGAAAAAGTAGGTGAAAGGTCACATGTTGCAAGTGAAGAGGAAAATGAACAAAATAGAGTCCTCATTCGTAAAAAGGCTTCTGACGATCAGCTGGTAACGTTTTGTCAATTCAATGTTGGAGCCCTGTCGTTTTTCTCCTCTATGTCTTATACTATTGGATACTTAAATTTTTCTTGGAGCACTCTTCAGGGGTTGACATACTTGGATTCTTGGAGCACTCTTGGAGGGGTTGACATACTTGGATTCTTAGAGAAAGAAGTAAAAGGAAGAGTAGGAAAGTACAAGAAGGTATCGACATCAGCAGCTACATCACATTTTCTTGCAAGTACCAAGTTGCATGTATGATTTCTTCACTAGTTTGGACATGCGTGGCATATGCGTGTGGATTCTTGGTCATGACTTGTCATTAGCATGTAGTATTGCCTGGATTGACAGTGGATTGCCTAGCCTTTCCATTTCATGGATAGCCATGGTGATTGTGAGTTTATTTTCATTGTTTTGTTTTGGTTGGTTCTCATGTTTCCTTAGCTTGGAATGAGTTATTAGTTCCTAGAGCCTTGGTTGGACAAACACTTTAGAGCCCTGTAATAGCTTGGGTTGAGTTACTAGTCCTAGAGACTTGGTTGTAAAAACACTCTGAAGCCCTTGGTGGGTTGAGTTACTAGTCCTGGAGCCTTGGTTGGACAAATGATCTAGAGCCCGATGACAGTTATGGGTTGAGTTTCTAGTCATGGAGCCCTGTTTGGAACAAACTCTCTAGAGCCCTAGATGGCTAGGATGGAGACCGATCTGGTGATGGTTTTGGTGATGTTTGACCATGAGGTGGAATCATTGTTTGATGGGTTGAGGTGGATGGCCTTTAGAAGCCCTAGATGAGTTTTGATTGATGTGTTCTATGAGATCCCACATTCATGCTTGGAATATGGCACGGGGGTGAATGGATGAAGAGAGATTTGGCTCAGCCATTCTATAATCGAGTGGAACGTGGTAGTCCCATCTCCGGTTGGTTCATTGCATTCATTAACGAGAAATACTTTCCTTGATTTCCATATGTAAAGGTATTGATATATTTATGGATTAGATGGATGTCATGTTTATTGTATTTATGCCCCTATTATGTTAGTTATATGTACATTTTATGACAGCACTTATGTATGGCTCTCAGCATGTTTTTACTTGTATGTGAATGGATAACATGTCTATGACCTAATAGATGATAATGCACTCTAAAGCCCTGTAATAGCTTGGGTTGAGTTACTAGTCCTGGAGACTTGGTTGTACAAACGCTCTGAAGCCCTTGGTGGGTTGAATTACTAGTCCTGGAGCCTTGGTTGGACAAATTCTTTGGAGCCCGATGATAGTTCTGGGTTGAGTTTCTAGTCCTAGAGCCCTGGTTGGAACAAACGCTCTGGAGCCCTAAATGGCTAGGATGGAGACCAATCTGGTGATGGTTTTGGTGATGTTTGACCATGAGGTGGAATCACTGTTTGATGGGTTGAGCTGGATGGCCTTTAGAATCCCTGGATGAGTTTTGATTGATGTGTTCTATGAGATCCCACATTCATGCATGAAATATGGCATGGGGGTGAATGGTTGAAGAAATATTTGGCTCAGCCATTCTACAGTCAGGTGGAATGTGGTAGTCCCATCTCCAGTTGCTTCATTGCATTCATTAATGAGAAATAATTTCCTTGATTTCCATATGTAAAGGTATTGATATTGTTGTGTGTGGAGCATGATTGTTCAGAGGTCTTTGTTTCAGCCAGATGTATACCCCAGGAAGTTTGTACATCCCTACACGCAAGGGGGTGCGGGGTGGACATGTCCCCCCCGCAGGGGTCCGGGGAGGTCCCCATGGCTATGGGTCTGGGGGCTAGCGGTCCCCCGGTGGGGGCTCAGGGGCAACGCCCCTCAAAGCTAAGAACAGATGTAAAATTGCCTTGTAAAAGTATAGTAATTTCTAGTCAATCTGGGCCATTCATTAGGCGGATGATCTAACGGTAGAACTTATGTTTAGTTTAGGGTTTTTTGCCCTAGAAGGCAACCCCTCTCTTTGTATGAGGGAATTGTATTGTGTCTGTGTAATATATGTGTATTCTCTGGGCAAGAAGCATAGAGGTGAGACTGTGAGAGAAAACAGAGGATATTACAGTAGATCTACTATAGGTTGTGTCTCTTCATTTTGCTGGATAATAGAAAGGAAGGACTGGTTGTTCGGGGTGGACATAGCCCAAACTGGGTGAACCACGTATATCTGTGTCTCTCTTGTTTATGCATTTTCTGTGTTTATATTTATGCAATATTTTATGTGTTCCATTGCTCCGTAATATATAATTTTCTAACAACTAGTATCAAAGTCGAAGGTCTATTTGGCTGATAAACTCATAGGAAAGAAGGGTTCCTCGTTCGAGTGGGAGCAATGGTGGAATATGGTAAGTTTAGGGTCGATAAATGTAATGGCCAAAACTTCTCATTGTGGAAGATGCAAATGGAAGATTGTCTGTATCAGAAAGATCTATCCCTACCATTAGGTGGAAAAACAAAGATGCCGACGGGTATGACAGATGAAGAATGGAACCTTCTCGATAGAAAGGCACTTGGAACAATATGGTTGTGCCTTGCAGCATCGGTCACCTTCAACATTTCAAAGGAAACAACGACCGAGGGTTTGATTAAGGCATTGGAGAAACTATATGAAAAACCCTTGGCCTTAAACAAGGTATTTCTTATGAAACGGTTATTTAATATGAAGACGTCAGAAGGTGGATCTGTTGCAAACCATTTAAATGATTTTAATATTGTTACAATTTAGTTATATTCTGTAGGGGTAAACTTTGATGATGAAGTTAGAGCTCTGTTATTCTTGTGCTCATTACCAGAAAGTTGGAATGGTTTAGTAATGGCCATTAGTAACTCTGTGTTTGGATCTAGTACTTTAATTTTTGATGATATTCTCAGTGCTATCCTTAGCGAGGAAATGCGATGGAAAAGATCCGATGAGACATTGGGTAATGCTTTGAGTGTAGAGTCTAGGGGAAGAAAAATGGAAAGAGGAAAGAGCTCGGGATATCGCAGTAAATCAAGGAAACGCAAATCCAAGTCTAAATCGGGGATAGTGTGCTGGAAATGCGGAAAGAAATGACACCTAAACAAAGACTGTAGATCTCGGAAGGGAAAAGAAGGAGATGCACAACAAGAAAAAAATCATGAAGCAAATGTGACAGGTGAGGTGTTACAAGATTCTTTGATTCTTTCTTTCGAAAATATTACTGATTCCTGGGTAGTAGATTCAGGGGCCTCATTCCATGCCACACCTAATAAGAAATACTTTCATGACTATGTTCAAGGAGATTTTGGACAAGTTCGTTTGGGTGATGATAAAACTTATAAAATTGTTGGAATGGGTAAGGTTCTTGTAAAACAGAAGAATGGAAGCCAATGGCTACTTAAGGAGGTAAGGCATGTTCCAGATCTAAAGAAAAATCTGATTTCATCAGGGAAGTTAGGCGATGAAGGTTGTGTGACAAATTTCAAAGAAAAGCTTGGAAGGTCAACAAAGGAGCCCTAGTAATAGCAAAAGTCGAAAAGGTTGGTACATTGTATTTATGCAATGGTATTTCTAGCTCTGTTAATGATTTAACTTCCAAAGGAGTAGGTGAAGCATTATGGCATCATAGGCTTGGATACATGAGTGAAAAGGGGATGAAGATTCTTCACTCAAGGAATTTGTTGCCAAGTTTGAAGAATGTTGATTTGGACTTCTGTGAGAACTGCATTTATGGAAAGCAAAAGAGAGTCAAATTTCTGAGAGTTGGGAAAGAAAAGAAGAGCGAAAAATTAGAGCTTGTGCATACAGATGTATAGGGACCTGCTCAGATATCATCTCTCGGTGGATCTCGTTATTATGTTACTTTTATTGATGATGCAACTAAAAAAACTTGGATTTACTGTATTAAGAATAAATCTGATGTATTTGATACTTTCAAGAGATGGAAAGCTTTCGTTGAGATTAAGACAAGAAAGAAATTGAAAGATCTTATATCAGACAATGGAGGTGAATATTGCAGCAAAGAGTTTGATAGGTACTCTTCAGAGCATGGAATTCGTAGAGAGAAGACAGTTCCAAGAACACCACAAGAAAATGGTGTGTCAGAAAGGATGAACAAAACAATCATGAAGCGTGCAAGGTGCATGAGATTGCATGGAGGATTGCCTTTACAGTTTTGGGAAGATGTTGTAGATACTGTTGTTTATCTAATAAACAGAGGGCCTTCAAGTTCCTAAGATGGTGGTGTTCCAGAGGAAGCACGGACAGGTAAAAAGGTAAACTACTCCTTTTTAAAGCCTTTTGGTTGTGAGGCCTTTCTCCATATCGATAAAGAAAATAGAACAAAGCTTGAGGCAAGGTCAAAGAAATGTACCTTTATTGGATATGGTGTTAATGATTTTGGTTACCGCTTATATGGTTACAAAAATCACAAAATCATTAGGATCAGAGATGTAATATTCAACGAAAAGGTCTTGTATAGGAATCAGTTCCAGGAAAAGAAACAAGAAAAGAAAACAAGGAATACACAGTTCTTGATGAAATCACTGAAAAAGTAAAGGTGCCTAAAAATAATAATAATCAACAACCACAACAAAAACAATCATCACAATAGCAACAGGCACCCCAAACACATGAAAGTGGTGTTAGAATATCTACCAGGATAAGTAGACCCCCTGAACAATACTCTCATTCATTATATTATGTATTGTTAACTGATTTTGGTGAACCTGAATATTATGAAGAAGCAATGCAGGTTGAAAGCAGGAAGAAGTGGGAGGTAGCCATGGAAGAAGAGATGGACTCCTTAATGCATAACCAGACTTGGGACTTAGTCAGGTTGCCTGCAGGAAAAAATACATTGAAGAATAAATGGGTTTACAGGCTGAACGAAGAAGATGGAGGAAAACAGAGGTACAAAGCTAGACTTGTGGTGAAGGGGTTTGCACAGAAGAAAGGTATTGATTTTGATGAAATATTTTCTCCTGTTATTAAAATTACTTCAATCAGCACTATTTTAAGTCTAGTAGCAGTTGGAGATTTGCATCTTGAGAAGTCAGATGTAAAGACAACCTTTCTCCATGGGGATTTGGAGGAAGAGATATATATGCAACAGCCACAAGGATATGAGGTGAAAGGGAAGGAGAAAATAGTGTGCAGGTTGAAGAAGAGCTTGTATGGCTTAAAACAGGCTCCAAGGCAGTGGTATCTAAAATTTGAAAAGTTTTTGTCTAAACAAGGTTATACTAGATGTCACTCTGATCATTGTGTTTATCTGAAAAAGCAAAATGATGGCAGGTATATTATATTATTATTGTATGTAGATGATGTTAGAGTCAGTCTTGTGAATCCTCAGTCAAAGATCAAAACTCTTTCTTCATCTCATTTTTAGGTGTCTCGCTCCATTCACTCAGCTGCATTCCGCTAGTGGCATGCCATAATCTGACGGAAGGGTCTTGTCAATCATTTACCCTCATGCCTTATCCTGTTGGTTTAGGTCTGTTTGTCAAATCATTTTAAAGTTCAGTTATAGTCGTGTTCTAATCTCTTGATAAGCAAAGAGTCAACTTGGTCATTAGGTCTAGGGTTTGCAAATTGTTGTTCTCAAAGTGCTTCAATAATACTTGCAGGCCAGAGGAAGGTTCAATAATGCACTCAAATGATGTTTCTGAGCAAGAAAAGATGAATTTTGGAAAACTGAGAGAGGTTTTTATCCATAATAGGCCAAGGAAGAAAACCATCCTTCACATTTTACACAAGTGTCACGGTGTTAGAGAAATGTCAAAAATACAATTTCCTCGAGAGAATTGATGCACCTCTAAAGCGACCTTGGGAAAATCACGTTTTCTCCTATTTTGGTTAGTCAAATGACTTGCTTGATGAGTAAAATGATAACTAGACACAAAGAGATTTCCAATGAGCTATGATGAGCTCACTTTGGAGGTGAGGAACACCTTTAAAAGTTGACTGCAACAACACTCTACCTTGAGGAAGCCTCATTTGGCACATTTTGACCAGTCTTGGGAGATTTGATTTTTGACAGGTCAAATGAACTCCAAATTAAACAATTCTAGCTGGGTTGGAAGGTAGACTAAAATACCTTTCGAACTAGCTATTATGCACCCAATTTGGACACCGGGAAGGCCTCCAAAAGGCTCCTACAAAAAGGCACGGCGCACAGAGGGAGCGCGGCGCACTGGGAGAAATTTTCCAGTGTAAATTTGCACTGGCGCGGCGCATTGGGAGAAATTTTCCAGTGTAAATTTACACTTGCGTGGTGCACATGGGAGGCGTGGTGCACATGGATAAAAGGCCTGAATTTCATTGAAATCTTCCTCAAAATTGAAAATACTTCATTCTTCCAAGTAAGTAAATCATCCCTAAGTGCCATTGCAAGAGTTTTCATCCTCCTTGATGGTGTGTAAATAGGTGAAAAGACAAACCCTAGTTTGCTGCATAGTGTACTGAAAAACTATCTAGGGTTTTCAATAGTTGTCATTGTTGTTGTTTTCTCCCTGCAATCATTTTCACATTCCTCCACTACACTCCCCTCATTTCATATCCCTTACCCCTCTTTCATTCACATTCATCCTACCCCCTATCCCCAAAATCCTAAACCCTAACAACAAATTCCCATTATTACCCTAAACCCTAATCCTCATTCCCCAAACCATATCACTCCCTTATAACCCTATATTCAACACAAAATCCCTCATTCACAGTCCCACTCATCAATTCCATTCGTCAAATAGCAAACACCTATTCTTGATATAAAATCTATTCATACTCATCATTGAATATCAAACAGTGGCAAATATGGAAACTGATATAGCTAATGAAATGGATGAGGAAACAGTGAGTGATTCCTCCCAAGAAATTAATGCACTGAGAAGACCACATAAGGGAGGAAAACACATCTGAGAGGATCCCACTACACTCACAGAGCTATTGGCTTGTCCTCTTGCAGTGGCATGTTTCAAACATCAGTCAGACCGCTACTATGCCAGTATTCATCACATATTAGAGAGGCAGTAGACATTTGTTTGCAGCAACAAAGCAAGTGTTATCTCCACCCAGGGTGGAAGGGGCCTCACTTCCGACATCGACAACACAGGTACAAGACAGGGGCAAGAGGCCCATGCATGACGAGGGGCCATCAGGTGAACGAGAGGCTGACTTAATCCTCATTCATGATGATGATACAGATATGGAGAGTGCCAAACTTAGGAGGACAATCCAGGAGCAGCAAACAGAGATCCAAGCCTTGTCTCTCAATTTGGAGAGGGCCAAGTGGATTATCAGGTATTTGGAGCAGAGGAAAAAATAGCTCGAAGACTAGCATGACATCATGGAGCTGCAAAACATCCGCGAGAATTGCCAAGCTGCCCAAAATAGGAGGATTGAGCTCACTCCATTAGAGCAAGAGATTAACAATGACCGAGAGTCTTGGCTCGAGCATATCAACATCCACCTTGAGAGACTGTTAGAGAAGGCCGACAAGGAAAAAACCATATTGAGGTAGTGGTTTATCACTACAGGGCACGGAACATGAGTTCAAAGGCTTGGATAAGGAGTTTGAAGGCGAAATTGGGGAGAGCGACAAAGAGACAAAAGAGGAAAAAAGAACAAGATCGGCTCCAAATCTTGGCTAAAGCCTCTGTGGCCCAGCATAGCACTTCATAGGGGATCTCCAGCCAAAATTTCAAAAAATTTGGGGAAATATTGGTCACTTGACAAATTTTTGGGCACAAAACAGGGTTTTTCTTCTTGTGCGGCGCGGCGCTTAGGATTGGGAGCTCCAAACCACAAATGGTTTGCATTTTTGGATTTACCATGAAACAACATGACTGCTAGTGCATGGACAAGAATTTTGGGCAAGTTTTGGGTCCCCAAGAGGTCAAAAACACTCAAAAAATGACCTCTCTGCCCCTATTTTGACACACAGGAAGCAGTCTTGGGAGATTGAAGTTTTGGAGGGACAAATGAGCACCAAATTCCAAAATTCCACTTGGGTTGGAAAGTAGATAGGCAAGGACTTCTAAAAAGCACACTTGGGAAAAATTTGGACTTCAGAAAGTACCTCAAAATTTCCTCCAAAGTGGCACAATGCATATAGATTTGGGCGCGGCGCACAGGGACCCAAAAGCCAAAATCACTTCCACTCCGCGACATTCCGATTCGCGTCTTTCTCCAAGTGGGCCTGCTCATTTACACTATATTTTTCTCGGCAACTAAGGCAATGTTTAAAAAGTATTTTCACTAAAGGTGAGCTCCTATCCAAGTGGCAAAGGAAGGGGAGCAGTCACCCAAGCCATTTGTCATTTTTGTAACGCTGCACCTGTAACTAATGGTTGGCTTTCCATTTCCAGTTTGTAATCATTTGAGAAACTCCCCAACTGTGGTTCGTTCTATTTCCCAATGTCATAATCTTTTTATTGTATGCAAAACCATTTGCAAAGGGTTGGTTGGAATTTCTGGGAGCAGTGGGAGAGAAAACTCAGCTCTGCACTGCACATTTTGGCCAGGGAATTAATAAAATGATGCAGCTCTGATTCATGAGATTCATGTGGTATGATGTTTAGCAGACATTTATTCTTTCTGTTTCACATGTGTATTTGCTATGTTTTATACAGTCCATTCATAATAATTTCCAGTTGAATGCTTTAAAGTAAGAAAGGCGAAATTCAGTTCACTGCTCTGCCTCGGTAAGTTATTCATGTTGTATGTTTATTCTTCTGTTTGAAAAGGATTCATTTGCTATGCCATTTTCAACCTCTTAACAGTCTTTCCATTCCATATTGCTTCAATCTTACTGCTAAACCTCCTGCCTATCATGCCTCACGAAATATTTTGTGTCCTTCATTTAATTTCCCAGCTCAGGTGTTCCTTTGGTCCCTTACAGCCCAAAAAATTCAGTCATTCAAAAATCTCCTTTTCCAAATCTATTTACTAGCCTAAAATCAGTATTTCATTTTAAGTCATCTTAGAATTTATTGTGTATTTTTACTGAGTGTGACCCGGAGAGAGCCCTCTCCTGTTCTGGTAAGGCTAGCTACCAGACTGAGCGTGGTTTGTGGTTACCCTAAATTTTGCCTTCCTTCAGCCTAAGGCAGATTTAGGTGCTAACATAGTGGCGACTCCGCTGGGGACAAAATGGTTTGCTTGTAGATTTTCTTGCCCCAGGACATATCTCAAGTTCAGATCTGATGGTTGATGGTGGACAACGATTAGACAGAAGACGGCTGAAATCATTCACCTGGCGACTCCATTCACTGAAGAACCCAGCAATCGGTGCTTCATGGTGGCTCCACTAGAGGACTAACTCTTTCTCTGTGAAAATGGAAGGATCTTACACAAAGTTTGGGAATTCAAAGTGGAATGGTATTCAGGACCTACTTTGCTTTCTTGTGAATTACTTCTTTGCTGTTCTTGAAGTTGTCCTGAAAGTTTTTCAGAACTTGTTGTATGATAAAGGTGATCAAAATATTCAATCAACCTGTTCAAAAAGCGTAAATACTAAGTTTCCCTTTGATCCTGGCCTCCTTACTTTTCCTACATCTTATGATAATTCTTTGCAAAATGATGAGCCTAAAGAAAACAAAACTGATCCCATAGCTCTTGTATATATTCCTACAGCTGTTATAATCCCAGATAGGTATAAACCTCTTGTTTTACCTTCTTTTCTTCATGCTTTCCCCAAAAACTATGATCTATACTTGCCAAGATTTGACGGTGAATGTAAGAATGTCAATGTTGAGCAACATGTGTAGAATGTTGAGACTTTTCTAGACCTTTTCGAAATTGATGAAGAAGATGTCAGTATAAGGCTTTTTTTTCTTTCTTTGCAAGGCAAAGTCAAGAGTTGGTTCAAAGCCCTGCCTGATGCGAGCATCATAGATTTACAACAGTTCATCGAAGTTTTTCTTGACAGGTGGAGGATCGGACAGAACCTTTTCCTTATCGTAGAAGAGTATAATCAGCTGAAAAGACTGCTAGGGGAGATAGTACAACAATTTTCAACCAGATTTAATCAAGTTTATTATTCAATGCCGATTGATATAAGACCCCCTCCTAGATCTACTCTCTTGCACTACCTGGGTGCCTTTGATCCGGAAATGGAGTTTCAGCTGAGAGAAAAGAATGTCGCAACACTTGAAGAGATGTAAAACAATGCAATAAATGTAGAGGCTCATTTGTTGATTAGAAGGGCAAGGTTGAAAGAAGAAGAGATGAAAAATGTGGATCCAGAGAAAAATACACCTTCAAAGGAAAAGCTTGACATTTTGGTGAGTGCAGTAGAAGAGATGGTGAAGAAAATGACTGCAAAAGATGAAAATGACGTTCATGAACAAGTGGCTGATCCAAAACATTTTGTTTCTTATCTCAGTAGTCATAAGGATTGTTTTGTAGATCATCTTGGAGAAGAAAGACCTGTTGATATGACATGTATGCTTGATGATGTGTTTTATACTGACGATTTGCCTCAGTTTGATCAGTATGATGATGATGATTATGCTCTCCAAACAGAAGCTAATCTTGCAGACAAATCAGCAGCTAGTTTGTGGGATGAGGAAGTTCGCTTACAACAGCTCGAGTACAGTGATCAACCAATGCATATCAGCTATAGAAACGATGAGGAAAGTGTAGCAGATTTTGAAGTAAGTGAAGGATCTTTGCCTTTGTGCTTTGATTCATGTCAGTTCATCAGAGATAATTTCCATGCAATCAGACATCAGCTGTCGACAAATCTTGATTTGGATCCTCTTGAGGGCGATGAAAACTTTGTTCCAGACTTGTTATATTCAGAATTCCAACCCCCAAATGCCATTAATAGTCAGGTTGCACATGAAGATATAGAAGCTATCATATATGATCAAACGATACAAGAAGATTCCTTACCTTTCTATTTTGAATCATTTCAGTTTTTGCGGGGTAAATTGCATAGTAAATATTCAAATGAAAAGCTTGTAGGAAATCAACAATCTCTCAGTTTTAATGTTGAGGATGTGACAAATGGCGAAATTTTTGAGCAAGTCGTTAATAAGAAATATTCCCCTAAAATGATTGATGAAATCATTTTGGATACAGAACCAGATTTGCAACCACCAAACACAATTCAAGGTCAGATTACAGATGAAGGTGAGGCAGCCTAAATACATGATTTAATGATGCAAGAGGATTTTGTACCCTTGTGTTACGAAGCATTTCAGTTTATAAGGCAGAATCTTCGTAATATATCTAAAGAAAAGGATGAACAGCCAATAGGATGTCATAAAGTTTCAATAGATACATCGCAGCAGTCTCCTCAAGTTTTTGATGATCCTTTTGCTCATGTGTTAGACTTTGTTTGTTGTAAAAATTCTTCTTCATCAGCTAACCGTGCGACAAAAGAGAATGTTGATAATCATCTGTTTCAAGGGTCACCTTCATTATCTTGTTTAACCGATTGTTCATTTCATAGCCCATACCAAAGTTTGCAGTCATATGAGGAGATTGATAAAGGAGGCTTTGGTTCTGTTTGGAATCAACAATAGAGTTTGGTTCTTCATGAAATTCAGGATCCTTTTGACCGCTTGCTGCAATCATCAGAGAGAGACAGTGCAGATGTGAGGAAAAGTTTAATATCCAGCTATGAAGATTACTTGGACCAGAGCAATAATGTGTTAATGGAAATCAATGGTGATGCTTATGAAGATCCTTTTGCAGTATTCTTGAACTCATCCAACCAATTCATGCTTTGCAAGTTTGTCAGCAGTGAACTTGATTCCAAGTTTCCATGGGAGTTTCCTTTCGATTCTTCCCTTTTCCTGTGCATCAGAAAGCATTTGGGAAGAAATAAAATATCAGCCATAATGCTTACATGGTTGCACTAGCTGTTCCATCTCACTTGAACGGGTGGTGGAAAGAGTAATTAGGGTAGGTTTACTGAATAAGCTCAAATATGAGCATATTTCCAGTTTGTTAGTTAGGGTTTAGTCATGTCTGGTTTTGTTATGGTTTTCAGTTTGAGTCTTCAGTCAGAATCCATCTGCATAATGTCAGTTTCCGTGTTTTGACTCCATAGCCCAATGGACGAAGGCATTATCTGCTCTCCCAAAGATCTGCAGTTCTTGGCACCTACAAGGAGCTGGAGCTACCATCCCTATTGGAGCCAATGTTAGAGTCAGTCTTGTCAGTCCTCCGTTAGAGATCAAAACTCTTTCTGCATCTCATTTTTAGGTGTCTCGCTCCATTCACTCAGCTGCATTCTGCTAGGGGCATGCCATAATCTGACGAAAGGGTCTTGTCAGTCATTTACCCTCATGCCTTATCCTGCTGGTTTAGATCTGTTTGTCAAATCATTTTAAAGGTTATTTATAGTCCTGTTCTAATCTCTTGATAAGAAAAGGGTCAACTTGGTCATTAGGTCTAAGGTTTGCAAGTTGTTGTTCTCAAAGTGCTTCAATAATACTTGCGGGCCAGAGGAAGGTTCAATAATTCACTCAAATGATGTTTCTGAGCAAGAAAAGATGAATTTTGGAAAACTGAGAGAGGGTTTATTCCAAAATAGGCCAAGGAAGAAAAACCTCCTTCACTTTTTACACAGGTGTCACGGTTTTAGAGAAATGTCAAAAATAAAATTGCCTCAGGAGAATTGATGCACCTCTAAAGTGACCTTGGGAAAATCACGTTTTCTCCTAGTTTGGTTAGCCAAATGACTTGCTTGATGAGGAAAATAATAACTTGACATAAAGAGATTTCCAATGAGCTATCATGAGCTCCATTTGGAGTTGAGAAACACCTTTATAAGTTGCCTGCAATAGCACTCTGCCTTGAGGCAGCCTCATTTGGCACATTTTGACCAGTCTTGGGAGATTTGATTTTTGACAAGGAAAATGAACTCCAAATTGAAGCATTCTAGTTGGGTTGGAAATTAGACTCAAAGACCTTTTCAATGAGCTATCCTGCACCCAATTTGGACACCGGGAAGGCCTCCAAAAGGCTCCTGCAAAAAGGCGCGGCACACTGGGAGAAATTTTCCAGTGTAAATTTACACTGGCGCAACGCACATGGGAGGCATGGCGCATAGGGCTAAAAGGCCTGAATTTCATTGAAATCTTCCTCCAAATTGAAAATAATTCATTCTTCCAAGTAATTAAATCATCCCTAAGTGCCATTGCAAGATTTTTCATCCTCCTTGATGGTGTGTAAATAGTTGAAAAGACAAACCCTAGTTTGTTGCACAGTGTACTGAAAAACTATATAGGGTTTTCAAAATTTGTCATTGTTGTTGTTTGCTCCCTGCAATCATTTTCACATTCCTCCACTACACTCCCTTCATTTCATATCCCTAACCCCTCGTTCATTCACATTCATCCTACCCCACTATCCCCAAAATCCTAAACCCTAACAACAAATTCCCATTATTACCCTAAACCCTAATCCTCATTCCCCAAACCATATAACTCCCTTATAACCCTATAGTCAGCACAAAATCCCTCATTCATAGTCCCACCCATCAATTCCATTCATCAAATAGCAAACACCTATTCTTGATATAAAATCTATTCATACTCATCATTGAATATCAAATAGTGGAAAATATGGAAACTAATTTAGCTTATGAAAGGGATGAGGAAATAGTGAGTGATTCCTCCCAAGAAATTAATGCACCGAGAAGACCACATAAGGAAGGAAAACACATCTAAGAGGAGCCCACTACACTCACAGAGCTATTGGCTTGACCTCTTGCAGTAGCATGTTTCAAACATCAGTCAGACTGCTACTATGTCGGTATTCATCACATATCAGAGAGGCAGTAGACATTTGTTTGCAGCAGCAAAGCAAGTGTTATCTCCACCCGGGGTGGAAGGGGCCTCGCTTTCGACATCAGCAACACAAGTACTAGACAGGGGCAAGAGGCCCATGCATGATGAGGGGCCATCAGGTGAACGAGAGGCTGACTTCATCCTCATTCATGATGACGATACAGATGTGGAGAGTGCCAAACTTAGGAGGACCATCCAGGAGCAACAAACAGAGATCCAAGCCTTGTCTCTCAATTTGGAGAGGGACAAGTGGATTATCAGGTATTTTGAGTAGAGGAACAAACAGCTCGAAGACCAGCATGAGATCATGGAGCTGCAAAACATCCACGAGAATCGCCAAGCTGCCCAACATAGGAGGATTGAGCTCACTCCATTAGAGCAAGAGATTAACAATGACCAAGAGTCTTGGCTCGCACGTATCAACATCCACCTTGAGAGACTGTTAGAGAAGGCTGACAAGGACAAAACCATATTGAGGCAGATGGTTTATCACTACAGGGCACAGAACATGAGTTCAAGCGCTCGGATAAGGAGTTTGAAGGCGAAATTAGGGAGAGCGACAAAGAGAAAAAAGAGGCAAAAAGAACAAGATCGGCTCTGAATCTTGGCTGAAGCCTCTATGGCCTAGCATAGCACTTCATAGGGATCTCCAGATTTTGGTCACTTGACAAATTTTTGGGCACAAAACAGGGTTTTTCTCCCTATGCACCGCGCCACTAGCGCGGAGCTTAGGATTGGGAGCTCCAAATCACAAATGGTTTTCATTTTTGGATTCAACATAAAAAATCATGACTGCTGGTGCATGGACAAGAATTTGGGCAAGTTTTGAGTCACCAGGAGGTCAAAACACTCACAAAATGACCTCTCTGCCCCTATTTTGACACACAGGAAGAAGTCTTGGGAGATTGAAGTTTTGGAGGGGTAAATGAGCACCAAATTCAGGAATTCCACTTGGGTTGGAAAGTAGACAGGTAGGGCTTTCTAACAAGCACACGTGGGCACAATTTGGACTTTGGAAAGTACCTCAAAATCGCCTCCAAATTGGCGCGACACATATAGATTTGGGCGCGGCGCATAGGGACCCAAAGGCCAAAATCATTTCCGCTTCGCGACATTCCGATTCGCAACTTTCTCCAAGTGGGCCCGCTCATTTACACTATATTTTTCTCGGCAACTAAGGCAATGTTTAAAGAGTATTTTCACTAAAGGTGGGCTGCTATCCAAGTGGCAAAGGAAGGCGAGCAGTCACCCAAGCCATTTTTCATTTTTGTAACGCTACACCTGTAACTAATGGTTGGCTTTCCATTTCCAGTTTTTAATCATTTGAGAAACTCCCCAACTGTGGGTCGTTCTATTTCCCAATGGCATAGTCTTTTTATTGTATGCAAAACCATTTGCAAAGGGTTGGTTGGAATTTCTGGGAGCAGTGGGAGAGAAAACTCAGCTCTGCGCTGCACATTTTGGCCAGGGAATTAATAAAATGATGCAGCTCTAATTCATGAGATTCATGTGGTATGATGTTTAGCAGACATTTCGTCTTTTTGTTTCATATGTGTATTTGTTATGTTTTATATAGTCCATTCATAATCATTTCTAGTTGAATGCTTTAAAGTAAGGAAGGCGGAATCCAGTTCACTGCTCTGCCTCGGTAAGGTATTCATGATGTATGTTTATTCTTCTGTTTGAAAAGGATTCATTTGCTATGCCCTTTTCAACCTCTGAACAGTCTTTCCATTCCATATTGCTTCAATCTTACTGCTAAACCTCCTGCCTATCATGCCTCACGAAATATTCTGTGTCCTTGATTTAATTTCCCAGCTCGGGTGTTCCTTTGGTCCCTTACAGCCCAAAAAATTCAGTCATTCAAAAATCGCCTTTTCAACATCTATTTAGTAGCCTAAAATCAGTATTTCATTTTGAGTCATCTCAGAATTTATTGTGTATTTTTACTGAGTGTGACCCAGAGAGAGCCCTCTCCTGTTCTAGTAGGGCTAGCTACCAGACTGAGAGTGGTTTGTGGTTACCCTGAATTTTGCCTTCCTTCAGCCTAAGGCGGATTTAGGTGCTAACAGATGACATGCTTGTTGCAGGGTCTAACATGTAGGAAATAAATGTGCTCAAAAGAAAATTGGCAAATTCATTTGCAATGAAGGATTTGGGAGCTATAAAACAAATCCTTGGTATGAGAATCACTAGAGACAAGAAAAATCGTAAATTAACATTGTCTTAGAATGAGTACATACAAAAGGTGTTGAAAAGATTTAATATGCACAATGCAAAACCAGTTAGTACACCTTTTGCTAACCATTTCAAGCTTAGTAAGGAAATGTGCCCAAAGACCCAAGAAGACATGGATTATATGTCTAAAGTTCCATATGCATCAGCAGTTGGAAGCTTAATGTATGCAATGGTATGCACAAGGCCTGATATTGCACATGCAATGGGATTTGTAAGCAGGTACATGAACAATCCAGGAAAGGAACATTGGATGGCAGTGAAATGGATTCTTAGATATTTGCAAGGTACTACAAATCAAGCATTATGCTTTGGTGATTCAAACATTTCTCTACAGGGATATGTTAATGTAGATATGGCAGGTGACAGAGATAACAAGAGGAGCACTACACGATATGTATTTACTGTAGGTGGAACAACTGTTAGTTGTGTTTCAAAAATCCAAAGTGTTGTTGCACTTTCAACAACAGAAGCAGAGTATGTTGCTACTACAGAGGCTAGTAGAGAAATGATTTGTTTACAAAGGTTTATGGGTGAATTGGGTAAGGAGCATGATATGGGCATGATATACAGTTATAGCCAAAGTGCCATTCATCTTGCAAAGAACTCAACATTTCATTCTAGGACTAAACACATACAACTCAAGTACCATTTCATACGATCAGTGTTGGAAGATGGAGAGTTGAAGCTGGAAAAGATGCACACTAGCCAGAATCCTGCAGATATGCTAACAAAAGTTGTAACTAGGGAGAAACTGAGAATATGCTCAGTTTCAATTGGTATTCAAGGATGACAACGAAGATGAGAAACAGCTAGGTCCAAAGAGGAGTCATTGTCCAGCAAATGAAGCAGCGGTGGAGTTGCTACAATCATTCTCCAAGTGGAAGATTGTTGTGTGTGGAGCATGATTGTTCAGAGGTCTTTGTTTCAGCCGGATGTATACCCTAGTAAGTTTTTACACACCTCCATGCAGGGGGGTGCGCGGGGGACTTGTCCCCCCCACAGGGGTCTGGGGGGGCCGATCCCCCCTAGCTAGGGGGTCTGGGGACCAGCGGTCCCCCGGCGGGGGCTTGGGGGTAGCGCCCCCGAAGCTAAAAACAGATGTAAAATTGCCTTGTAAAAGTATAGTAATTTCTAGTCAATCTGGCCCATTCATTAGGCGGATGATCTAACGGTATAACTTATGTTTAGTTTAGGGTTTTTCTCCCTAGAAGGCAACCCCTCTATTTGTATGAGGGCATTGTATTGAGTCTGTGTAATATATGTGTATTCTCTAGGTGAGAAGCATAGGGTGAGACTGTGAGAGAAAATAGAGGATATTACACCGGATCTGTTGTAGGTTGTGTTTCTTCATTTTGTTGGATAATAGAAAGGAAGGACTGGCTGTTTGGGGTGGACGCAACCCAAACTGGGTGAACCACGTATATTTGTGTCTCTCTTGTTTTATGCATTTTCTGTGTTTATATTTCTACAATATTTTATGTGTTCCATTGCTCCGTAATATATAATTTTCTAACAGATATATTTATGGATTTGATGGATGTCATGTTTATTTTATTTATGTTCCTATTATGCTGGTTATATGCACATTTTATGATAACAGTTATGTATGGCTCTCAGCATGTTTTTACTTGTATGTGAATAGATAATGTGTCTATGACCCAATAGATGATAATGCAACAAATGACATAAGGGAACAATGGTTTATAGCGATTTTCAGATAAGTATGAGATCCCTACACTTAACTCTGTTATTTACACCTATAGATTACTTGTCGATGATATGTTTGACAAAATGTCTGTCATGGCTAGTAGGGATCCAGTTAAGGTCTTGAACAAGTAATTTATTTAATGTTTTCATTTCCATGTTAATTTACTGATTGAAGAGATGGTTCAGTTTTGGGCAGTGACTTGGTCTCTAGCCTTGAAAAAGTGGCTCAAATCCCAGAGTCGCTGGCACAACACTGACAATTTAGGTCTCTTGTCACTGGCAGGCAAGCCTGGGAGAGTGACTTTGGGTTTCTAATCACCCTCATGCCTATAGCATGGGAACAAATGAGTCTTAAATTGTCCAAAAGCTTAGTGGGACCCCAAGGCAAGTTGTCTAAACTATTTGATTGGTTACTGAGCGTCTTGTAGCTAATGATTGATGTCTGTATGGTGTGTTTCCATCGGTTCCACTTCCTTAAGGTGACTTAGTAGGTCAAATCCTATCATAGTGGCCTCTTGTTTCATGTTTACACTAGATGGCCAGTTGCTTAGGTAGATGTGAGAGGAGGGTGTTACACCAACACACCCCCTCAAAGGGCGACAATATGTTGTAGCACTGCCTCTAGTGCATTTTGACCAGGACTAACTCTCCTTTCGACTTTAGGAGGGTGCGTTGATCCAGGGGAAAAATATTTAAGCCTTAGGACCCTCAAAAATCCAAAAAATATGCTTGCAATTACAAAATTCCACCATGAAATGAAAGAGAGGTTTTTTCTCTTACCTAGAACTGATGACACTTGGAATGGTCCACCAGATTGATATAATCAACTGTAGACGATTGAGGGCAAAAAGTACTCAAAAATCTAACATCAAAAGGTAAATGTGAAATGGTAAAAATGAATTGTCATTTTGATTATTTATGATCATTTCTTCCATTATTTTATTCATATTTAATGATTTGACCTAGTCATAATTCGGCTTTATCATGAAACAAGTATTTTTAATCTTTTGTTGGTGTTCTGAGTAGGTCAACAATTGTTTGATGGATCTTGTCTTCTTTTGAACATATAATTTTTACCAAGGAGCATACTTTTATCACCTTTTTCAGGCTCTATAAACTCATGAAAAAGGAACATGTTGGAGTCCTCTTTCCACTCTTTTGACACTCCCTAAACATGAAAATATTGTCAAGCACTTGTCTTTTCAAACTCATTAAAGTAAATGAAAAGATGTCTACTTAATATAAGTTTAACCCTTTTCCAGAATGGGATAAACTAACTACGAAAAAGGAACACCTTAGTCGAACATGGCTAAGAGGGTCTCTTGAGTATCTTTTTATACCCTTTTAGACTCAAGAGACTATCTACAAAAATGAACCTTTGGAGTTTTCTTTTTCGTCTTTTTTTCAAAATATCTAAACATGAAAAATATGTCGAGTTATACCTTCGCTCGACTCGTTAGAACATCAAACAAAGATGGATTTGTCAATCATGATGGGATCAAACCACTCCTTCTCATGGTTCGTTAAATATACCTGGAGGGATTCATCCAAAGAATGGACTTATAGATCAAGCATATCTTATCCTCCTCAAGATTGTCAAAAATAAAGAGGTACTAACTAGAAATGGTTGCGGAAATTGGGAAAACAGGGTACTCCACTTATTAATGGCATCGAGTCACTCTTGAACATGATACTCTTCCACTTCATCTCTGTGGTTATTAGGTTGGGAAATATGTTTTTCTTTCAGTTCATCATACCTTTTCAAAGCCTCCATTTTCGGTTTTGGGTGAATATTGCCAACTCCACTTAGTGTCACCAGTGTGTTCAAGAGAATTCATTCAGTGATACTCTTAAGCCTTCATTCCATGTTTTTCGTTCATGATCTAGTTCTATATCATCATCATTCTGTCTCAAATCATGATACTCATTTCGTGTCGTTGATGAGGGATACATCAAGGCCCTCTTGTGACGAGTCGCTTCCTATCAACATCAACTCATTATCTTGGAAGTTGACTTAGAAACTCATACTTCAATACCTTGGTGCTTGCATACATCAATGGAAAGTTTCCTCGCTCTTGACAATAGGTTTACATCATTGGCCTTTGACCGAAATTTTCTATGTGGTTTTCGACTTCAACTCATTCATTCAAACCATAGAGCCATTAACATCATATGTGGTTTCTCTCACGCCTATGAATGGCTTACATCATTTCCCGGTTATCATATGGTGTCTACCATGTTCGACTCCATCTCATTGATTCACATGGTTAGACTCGTACAGTGAATGGTCATGAGAATGAGATATAGGACCCCAAATGTAGTTCCATCCATCCGGGCTATGATTTATGGATTAATACAAGATCACAATCCATGATGGCTATGATCATACAAACAGTCATTCAATCATGGGTCCACCCTTTGTCATCAGTGGAGATGTCTATTTTATCATCGTACATGTATTGTTAGCTTATATGTTGAGCATGGTTATGCCTCCCTCAGTAGAGTCATCGTGAGATTCCATTTCTAAATTTGCGCTTTATGGGGCAATATGTTATAAGACATTTTGTCACATATGATCAATAGGCCTGTTAAGTAGATCATTCAATATCCTTTTACACCTTTTCATCACCTTTGCACAAATCCCTAACCATGACTCTCCTTTATCCATGAGTTTTTGCCTTTAATTGCTTCATTTCAGTGATTTTAAGGCCCAACACACCCTACTGCCTTGAGAGATTGTGTTCACCAGTAGGTTAATCGTCTTTGGACCTACATTGATCACATGTTTCCCCTTACTTGGAGTGCACTGATTCTAGAAAATTGAAAAAAATAAAAAGAATCCCGAAGCTTCCTCTTCCAGAAGCTTCTAGAGGTTGTTCAAACCATTTACCTTGGATGAAAGTCTCGAATCCTATCCTACCCTACCTTGGATATTTCATCCCATATCCCTTGAGCTCATCCTCCCATCAAGAGTGGAACTCAAGCTTATATTGGTAAATGGATAAGAATTCCTAAACTACCATCCTCTCCTATATATTTACTGTCATCGACAAGCTAGGGGCTGGATTTTGGAAATAGATTCTACCCTTATGTTTTTGTTGTGAGAGTCATTATTCCATGCATTAGGGTGACATAGAGATATACTTTGTGACAAGGGAGGACAAGTCAAATTGGAGGAGATCTTCTACAATACCAACTCTATATTTAGTTGTAACTCTCTCCATTTCTATTAATACAAAGTGTTCATTGTATATGTGATGTTATGATTTCATGTATTTCAATACCATGTTGATCTATTGAATGAAGTGATTAGATGATGCTACATAGATGTCATAGATCTTTGGCTTGTGTTGTCTGAATGTGCATGTTCTAATTATCGTGATCGAAGATAGGATTGGAGCATACAAGCTAAGATAGGAACGAGGCCTACGATAGATTCCAGGTAGGCTTCATTTCATTTTAAATTTACTTTAACGAAAACATTGGTTTATTTTCTTTCTGTTGTTCTAGACTAGGCCAACCAATCTAGGGAAGATACTTTTGTCTGCAGTTGTAGATTTTGTATAACAGATATGTGACTAGTGGGTAACTAGATCCTTTGCATGACACTAATGTAGGATTCTTTCCACGTGTATTGGATGGATTCATCAATATAGCGAAGCTCATTCAACATTTTTCTTGAGATAGAGAAATTTTTATTCAACAAGAGAACATCTGGGAAAGTCAATTTGAATACCTCTCTAGCTAAGAGGGAGTGTTGAATTTTATAACTATGGTCGGTATTCCTCCTATACAAATAAGCCCTTAAAAGAAAAAATCAAAAGGAAGAATATTTGAAATTAAAAATTAAATTTATTTTTCCCTCCAAAAGATAAGTTAGTTCCTCCACAAGTTCAAGTTAGCTCAACCCATCAGTCACACCACTTGGGCCACCTTCCATCACTATAAAAAGGCCATTTGACCTCCTCCTTTGGGCATACTTGGAATCACAACAAGGACAAATCTGAGGGAGAAAAATGATGAATCTAAGGCAAAAAGAGGATGAATTTGAGGTAGAGTAAGAGGACAGAAAATTTCAGGTGGCACAATGAGTTTCTAGACAATAGACCGAAGTTTGAGCAGAAGGATGAAATTTCAAGAGGATGGATATATCTTTGTTTAACCATGATTGTCTTAGGGTTTTCCTAGGATAAAGTTTGTGTCTCTTGTGTTTTCATGTCTCTTCGTGTTTCTATTGTTATTATTGTTTTATTGTTGAATATTTTCTATGTGTAATTACTTAATGAAGAATGTAACACAAGATAGATTAATGGATAAATCATTGAAAGTAATTATCAGTCTAGGAAATCATGAAAATATTCCCAACGAGAGCATGGGCGCATCCTTCTTTTCTAGCTGAATTAAAAACAAAGTCAACCCATTAAAACATATCAATCAGCTTCCCTCACTAGAATTTAAATAACTGAGTTTATCAGACAATCTCCCTCCCCAAGCTTTGAAATCCATGTCCCTTTCTCTCAACCAGTTAATTGTGGCTAAATAATTCCTAGAAAATATTTATAATGTTTACAAGAGGGAATTTGCAAAATGGGTATGTGACAAAACCCACAAACTTCATTAGCAGACGTGGTGAAATTCATCTCCCTAGCTAATGTGAGAGAGTGTTCCAGCAACAAACCACTAGCTTGGATTTGTCTCCAAAAAACCTCTCTATCCTCATACAGCCGATAGTAGTTGACAAACAAGACACGAGTCTCCACACCTCTGCAATGACCTTCCAAAATAATAATAGCATTCCTAAAGAAAGGTCTAAGTACAACATCATATGGATTCCACATGACCAAGAGACCCCTAGAGTGTCCATGGCAACCATAGAGTAGATACACCACTCGAGACAAACCTTATGTAGCTCCTCCCTAGATTTAACAAGTCACACCATAGTTTCTGGAAAAAATATTATGGAGGGTCTTTGTATACCAACCAGTCTACTGAGAGAGTGTCTTTTAGGAGGGCCTCTGACTCCCCAAATATTATAGGATTTCATGATCATGGTGAACAATCATTTGAAAGCTTCTTTGCTCTAAGTGAACGATGGCTTTCGGAAGATTTGGTGATCTCCTTAAAGAGACCTCCATGAGCAAGCACTTTCTTATTCTTCTTTTTCTTTTTAGTGGTCACATTTTTTAAACAAGAGTTCATATCAGTGGAATGCAACCAACAAGTGATAAGAATGATAAACGAGAATGGGAAAATATTTAAGGAGTCATTATAAGTAGGGTTAAGGGGATGAATACTAGATTTAGAAAAGACCCCCTCCTCAAGGTGAGACCCATGTTAAGGATTTAGAGGGGAAGAAGACGGTATGTTAAGGATTTAGGGGGAAGAAGATTGTATGGGGGATCAAGGCACCTTCACAAGGGGTTTAAAGGATCATAAGATTTGAAAAGAGCCAACATAAACAACAATGTCCAAGGGCTACCAAATATTCGTAAAAGAGAATTGAGAGTTTGAGTGCCTTGAGAGTGAAGGCGTTTAGTAAGAATATAGTCGTGTAGAACTAAACTTCCCTCGAGAGATCATAATATTTCCATGTACAAAATAGAGTGAAGGTGTTTAGTAGAAATATAGTGGCGTAGAACTAAACTTCCAAGACATCATAATACTTCCATGTACAAAATCCTTTACTTTCTTTTAGTTAGGATGAGAATATGTTTACGACTTAGGATGAGGATACGTTGACGAAAACCCTTTGGAACAACATTTACAATATCCCTTACTTTCCATTAGTTAGGATGAGGATATGATGACAACAAGCCTTCTCGAATAGTTAGGGAGTTTATTTTTCTTTTAAGTCACTTCACATGTATTCATGCATAAAACACTCGACTATGGTGACATGTTTATATTTTTATGTTAAGTGTTGATGATTGACCTACTCACATAAAGTATTATAATATCACATTAACTTACGTTAATGAATGGGAATTCCTATTATATGAAGCGGGTCCACTTAGTGGTTGAGAACTGACTACTCACATAAAACAACGACATTTTTCATGCAAACTTATTACAGGTTGATTATCTTTCTTATATTTTAATGATGTGATCATTTTTCTTGTGATTTTAGTTTTAGTATTTTATCTTGTTTTTTAAGATGTAATAATATAATTTTTCTGAAAAGGGTAATTTTTTATTATTATAAAAATGGTATTTTTAAATATATAAATAAATTAATATTATAAAAAAATTATTAAAAATCTATATTGTGTTAAAAGGTTTTCTTAGTATATGATGAAGAGGGCTATTTAAAATAAATTAATTAAATGTTAAAATAAAATTTTTTGGCTTTAAAAAAAATCTACACTTTAAAAAACTTATTCCTCTAACACTGGATAAAATAATCAAATTATAATAAATAAATTGAATATAAAACAATTTTAACTTCATAGGTGGAATCATCCAATCTTGACCTATTCTAAACGATCCTTCTGGGAAGAAAAATTCCTGTAACTTCTCCCCTGGCTTTCTCTGCATAAACTTCCCAATCTTGACTAACACGAAGACATTATTCTGGAAATAAAAACTTGTGATATGCAGCTTGAAGTATGGAGTGATATTATTTTGATAGGAGACTTTGTAGAAGTGATATTATTTTGAAGTATGGAGTGATATTATTTTGATAGGAGACTTTGTAGAAGTGATATTATTTTGATAGGAGACTTTGTAGAGGTCATTCTCATCGACCATAAGCACGGCAGCGTTTGGCTCCACGATACCGTCTACACGTTAGCGTGGTCTAACCAGCTTCGTCTTTGATTGGAAAATAATGAAAATTTTGGCATAATTTTGATAAAAAAAATCCCCGTATGGTTTTGATAAAAATCTGATGGCTATTTTTAAGATCCGAGTTACAGTTATTAAATTTAAAGCATAGTTAGCGAGTTCAGTGGGTATTGGTTAGAAAAGTTTGAAAATACGTTGGTTAGATTTTACTAGAGCGAAAAAATTGAATTGGTATAGTTTTTTTTGTACATAGGAAATTTAATATTTAAAAATAATAAAAAATTATTAATTTTTTGTTCCTTCTAGTCTATTTTATATTTGTGTTTTTCTTGTCCTCTCATTTAACTTTATATCTCTTTCTTTTCCTTTTTTTTTCTCTCTTCTTTCCTCTATCTTTCCAATCTATCACAACCTCCTCTCGATCTTCCTATCTCCCATCGCTCTTTCCCACCACCATCTTGTGTCTCCCTCATTTGATATAAAAAATAGAAAATAAATTTTTTTATAGTAATTTTTTTATAATAATTGTAAATTGTATATTAAAAAATTATAATGATTGATGAAATTTGGTAAAGTTTTTTTGGTAAATAAAATTTAAAAATTAAAAAATTCAAAAACAAAATTTCTAATTATTTAACATTAAAATAGAATTTCTATATTAAAAAAAACAAATGAATTTAATTTGGTAAGGATTTTTGTTAATAGAAAATTTAATATTTAAAAAGTTAAAAGCAAAATTTTTGTAATAGAAAAATATGGTAAACAGAAATTGCATATAAAACAATAGAATCGACAAAATCATATTAAAATATATAGAAAATAGTAAGTTGTACTTGTTAAAAATAATAAATCCTATAACAAACAATAAAAATTTTTATTATAAATATTTATAAAATATATAATCTTAAATTTGACTATCTAAATTTAATATGGTGGTATTTTTTTTTCGAATTTGGTAATTATGTTGGGAGCACTTCAACTCTCTTCTCCACACCAAATCGAAGCCACAAACTAAAGTTTGGGTGTGCTTCTCCCCTTCTGTGTATTTGTTTTGGATTGAGTAGAATGTACAACCTTCAAGTGGACATCTCCCGTTCTATCTATTTTTTTTGGATTGAGTAGAATGTACAACCTTCAACTTGATGAACAAAATTTACACTAAAAAACTAAGTACGTTTTCAATGGGATCTATGCGAAAAACTAAATTTACAGGTTGTTTTAGTTATTAATTAATAATGTTATTCTTTTTCATTTTTAAGCGTTATATTAAAATTTACTATTTGAGGATATGACTCTTTTCTAAAAATATATTGTTTTATGGTGTTTTATTTTGTGTAGAATTATATAATATTAATACACGTATAATATTTTAATTTATAAATAATTGGTTTAAGAAGATAGAAAATAAATCTAGATTTATTATTTTTTTAATAATTTAATTTTGGAAGATCTATATTTTGGAATTTTTTGGTTCGAATTTAGTAACTATGGTTTCAAGATTGTGGAAATATTGGTTTTTAATGGTACCCAATATATTTCCACCCTCAAAAACAAGAAAAAATTCATCAATATAATGTTTATGGTGTCATCATTATAATATTTTGAACGAAGCCAACAGAAAAAGTAATCGAGCCCATGAACTCATCCATACACCTTGATTGGGCCTAAAGATTAAAAGCATATGTTTCGTCCTAAAAAATAGCACATTCAAAACTAAAAAAGTAAATGATGTAAGTGGAAGTGCATCCCTTGTCCCACAAACAAAAAAATCTCATACACCAATTTAGTGTCCAACTTAACTTTGACCTTGGATTAATAATAATAATAACACATTTCTTCATATGAAGTTAACATGGGTGTCATCAAACTCCGTGTAATAATAATAACTCATCAATTTCTGATGAGGTTAACATGGGTGTCATCAAACTCCGTCTTCGAGGCGCGCTGCAACATGTCATCCCATGTCCTTGTCAATGATGTGCAACGCATAGGTGCTGCAACGACATCGGAGGGAGGTATGACGTGGGAAATTTTGATACCTGCGTTTGACCTTTAATTTATATGGGTGTGGTGCATCCCCTGTCCAAACATAAAATCATAACCCTCAGCTGCAACGACATCGGAGAGAGGTTTGATGTGGAAATTCTGATACCCGCGTTTGACCTTTAATTTATATGGGGGCGGTGCATCCCCTCTCCAACTATAAAATCATAACCCTCCAAGCGATCCCAAACACAACAGATAGCCGCGACGGCCAACGGTGATCGCTGAGTAGAGTGCAAAGATGGTTTTCACTGACCTGGAGCGGCCAAAGGAAACATTCTCTTCCTCTGCACTGGCAGAGAAATCAGCAGCGAAATCAGCAGCGATTTCGCTGGATTTGAGTCTGTCGACATCCCCTGCGGCTTCTGATCCTATTGCTTTGGCTATTGCCATGGCTAATTCTGGCTTTAAATATATGCGGGAAGAGAGGCATGGTCGTTTGGGTTATAAGGACTTCAAGCAAGGCGTTGGGAACTCGATATTTTCATACCCAGGAATCAGGCTAGACCAGCACTACATAAGAGCTAGGGGAATTTCTGAACAAATTAGAAGCTACAAGAGTAGTGCTACAATATTTAACAAGAGTTTTATAGAGTCACCTCCCTATTCCGAAGAGGGATGTGAATCGCTCGTATTTCGCTGTAATTTCTGCTGGAGAAGGTTTCACAACGCTCAAGCATTAGGAGGTCACCAGAACGCGCATAAACAAGAGCGTGACTCCGAAAGAATTGCGCGCCGCAATCAAGTGGCTGTCACGCAAGGGTCAAGCAATAGGACTGGTACTAGCACTAATACTACTACTGCTACTGTTGATGATGTATCAATGCTCTCAAGTGCAAATTCAGAGAAGGTAATCAGCCGGAGTGGGCCTGGATATTCCTTGGCTGAGAAAAACTGCCATGATCATGTGGATATTCCGAGTTCAGCAACCAACCTGCGACAAAGCAACGCTGGCAATTGGACAGCCAATCCCACATATCCATTTCATTTTAATGGTCACAAGGCCGACACAAATTTGAAGTTCAACGGATACATGACTTCCGATGAGAACGCCCGTTTTCAATGGCCGGGGAATCTGAAGAACCCAAAGGAGACAACAAGTCCACAGAATCTGAAAAAGCATACAAATCTATCGGCGGAGGAGACGAGTGGTAACGCCAACTTACCGCCGAAAGCTATACGAAACAGTGAGAACATCTCTGTGTTAGATTTATCTCTGAGACTCTAATATAAAATTTCTCATGTCTTTTATGTCTTTTCCATTTCTTGAACTGCATTTTTATGGCCAAAGCAAATGAATTACCCACAGTCACATTATTTTTCTTCTCTCTCATCCGAACGAAGGGGCAGATACAACTATTTCCCAAAGGAGTACTGTAAATTTAATCCATGAGACTGTCCCAGGTCTAAAGTAATCATTTAACTGTGTATAATCATTTTACTGTGTCTTAGTTGTATTTTGATTATCAATACTTCATATAATTTTATTCTTACTTCTATGACCTATGGAAATTATATTTTTTATTATGTTATTGGTGAAAAGAATTGGATTCTATTACAAAACTTCTATGACCTATGGAAATTATATTTTTTATTATGTTATTGGTGAAAAGAATTGGATTCTATTACAAAACTTTTTTTTATAGGTTAATTATTTTTTGGAAAAAAAAAAGAGTTTTGCTATTTCAACAAAAATAGCAAATTTGTTAACTGGTTTATATGTTTAGCTTGATGATAAATATCGTGGCTTATATTAAAATTTGGATAAAACTTTCTATCTCTTTAGAGAATTAGAAGAATAAAAAAGATCAAAGAAAATTTCAGAAACGAAAACATCACCCTGAAATTCTACATAAAAACCATCTCTATCATCTAGCAACTTGTTTTGAGAGTATATCTGATATGGCATTGTCCTCCCTATAAGTATGCAAGATTTTAATGTCCTCTACTTGCTGAATCTTCCTCTGCCATGATTCTAAATGGAGAATTATGAGCTCAATCCTCCCATTAAACCAATCTACTAAGATCTTGGAATCCGGAAGAACTTGGATTTGTTTACCTTGGAATCCCCTACCAACTTGAATATCTTTACCTATTTCCAAACTCTACTAGTCCACTAACAATCCACATTGTCATTAATTCAGCAACAAAGTTCGTTTCTTGACCTATTCCAAGCTTTTGTTTGTAGATCACATTCTTAGAGTAAAACAGCCCCTTCTCCACACCTCTCCCTTTTATTGGCTTCATCAAAAAGAACCAAACCACATTGCTCCATGAGAAATTTCCAATTCCCTCACATCTTTTTCTTTTTTTTTTTCTTTCATAGGCTTTCCTTATTCCAAGTAACAAACCCTTATATTATGAGCAATTAAACCATAAAGAGTCGTATTCCTCCCTAACCAAATTCAAATATGAGAAGAAACTTTAGAGTTGAAGACTTGAATCTCTGAACCCAAGCCCAAAGACACTCTTCCATAGATGACCCAATCCACCAACTATTTAAATTAAAGGTTGAAATCACATTTTTCTAAAGAGGCTTGACTAAGGGTCAAAAAATGAATAGGTGTTCGATAGTTTTTTGCAGCAAAAATACACACCTCTCCATCCGTTTTTAGATAAAACATCCCAAGTTAGTATTTTCCTTTGAATCTCCAACTAAAAAAATTTGCTATTAAATAAACTTTGGCCTTTCCAAACTAAGGAATACCACAAGTTAGATTACAATAATGAACTTCCCTATATTGGAGTGTCACACCCCTTTTCTACTGTAATGTCTCCACCTTTGATTATTTTTTTGGCCAATCAATTATGTCTTCTTCATTCCTTCTTATACAAGCTCGGGCTTTTCTTAACTTTATCAAAAAATGATTCCACTCCTCAACATAGACCACTAGGTCATGAGAAGAAACTCACCCTTGATTATAGACCCCTGTTTCATTACCTCTTGATTCATCAGCTAAATAAATGATACAATGGATTTCAAGTAATGGACCAAACGCTCAAGTAATAGACCACACCTTCATTTTACTTATGATTCATGTCACATCCTATACATGAGTCACAACTATTAGTAAAGATAATTAAACTCTCGCAAAACTATATTACAACTATTAGTAAAGATAATTAAACTTTTGCAAAACTATACTACAACTTTTCTATTATATTATTCATTGAAAGAATTGAACTTTTATTCCACAACTACCTTCTAATAACTTTTTATTTATTTATGTGATATGTTAATTTTATTATATTATTGATCAAGACGACAACTATTAGTAAAGATAATTAAAACTCCTCGTCAAAATCAAGACAATTTTTCTATATATTATCGATAAACAAAATTGAACTTTTATTCGGCACTACCTTTAGATAACTTTTTTTTTATTATCTGATAAGTTATTTTATTATATTATTGATTCAAAATTTAACTTTTTAAAAACTTTTTAGGTTCATACTATTGATAAATTGACCCTCCTTAACAAAATTATTTATATATTATAATTATATTATATATATATATAAACTTACTTATAGGAATAATGTTTAAATAATTGAACCAGAAAAGTTAAAATTAACTTTAAAAAATCTTGCTCCTAATATATATTGTTTTATTTAATTTAATTAATATTATATATTTTTTTTAATTAAATAAAAACTATTTCCTCGAGAATTTAACTATTCATTATATATTTTCTTACTCAATAAAAACGGATTTCACTTGAAATCTGGGTTTGTGAGATCGTCTTAGCTTAGTATCTCATCACACATTTTTAAATTATAGTTATTTTATGGAAAGTGTTTTTGGTTGACTCTATTTCTGTCGATATTTTTGTTCTTATTTCGCCATTATTTTATGTGCGCGGGGATTTCGTTCTTGTTTTATTTTAAAAAACCATGACCCAGTTAATGCTGGATCTACACGCCATAAGTTGTCCTATCTGAAAGTCATAACTCAACCTTTGATCCATATGATATGATATGGATTCTGTTTTGCTTTTTATTTAAAAAACACTTGGCCCAAATACTGTTTGATGTGCAACTCAAAAGTTGTCTTGTCTGTCTTGGAAAGGAAGGTTGTCTCATCAGAACTCAAACATGATGGAATATTTTAGGTTTCACTTTTGACCCATAGGCTTTAAAGAGTATCATAATATTGATATGATTACAGCCTCCAACCCTCGCATCAACACTTAATTGTAATATTAGATGAGGACATCGACCCTAGCATAACATTTAATTGTAATATTAACCAGTACATCCATGAGGAATATGAGGAGGATCATGTTCATACAATTATTTGCACCGAGTTATTAATGCATAACACTTGATTGTAATATTAACTTAGTACATCCATGAGGAATATGAGGAGGATCATATTCATGCAAATTATTTGCGCTTATTTATGAATGATTAAGAAAGTTTTCAAATTTTTTAGGTTTACCTGATTTTTTTTTTTAAATAATTAGAAAATGATTTAACTTTATTCACGATGTTTTCTTTAAATATAAAAAAATATAAGTGTAAAAAAAAATAAGGGTTTTGATCAAATATGTGTAAATAGATTAAAGAAAATATATTTACTAGCTAACTATTTAGTATAATAGTTTTGAATAAGGGTAATCTATAAGTTAGAAATATTTATTTTTCATCACGTTAGTTAAAAATATTTTCTTAAAAACGTTATTAGTATTATATATCTAATCAATATCATTAATAAAATTATGTTTTTTAGGGTTTTGAGAATATGGAGGAGTAAGGTGATGAATATGAAATCCAATTGGGCTCTATCCACTTAATCATTATTTTGTGGGTGAAGTGGGTCAAATGACCTAATCATCCAAATGCTATCATTCTATGGAATAAAAATAAGGTTTGGGAGTAATTTTTTTTTAATAATTAGAGGTGTGATATATATAAGTTCATCAATCATCAATAATCTAGCACATAGCATTATAGATTCTAAGAAATAGTAAATAGAAGAAACAATGATTTTGTGTAAATTACTTGCCTAGTAGAGAATTCATACTTTTACAATTTTGTATTTTACATGGGTTAATTTTCTTATTGTTTCCATGTAAGAAAGAACCTCATCCTCTAGCCCATAGGCAAAGGTAACATATTCTACAGGGTTCAAGATATGCAATAACACAACCTAAATCCAACATGCCTCTTATCCATATTGGGAGGATATCACACTCCTCCCAAACACCTAAGATAAACCCAATTAACCATGGGCTACTTGTCTTATTTAATGATGGGTGCCAATGGAGATTATGGATTTAACCAATATATCTCCTTCAATATTAATCAATTTTTTTGGGGTTGAAAGGACATTACATACGCTTAGCATGAACTATTTGCTTTTTCCTTATCCCCACCAATAGATTATAAAATACAACAAAATTGAGTGCTAACTAATATCGAGTAGAAGGCATACCGAAGAGACTAGATTCTCTTAGGCCTATAGAATTTGAATTTTGAAAATTGATCTTTGAACAAGGACTAATCTTCAATATTCTTTCGAACAAGTGCAATGGTGGCAATATTTATAATTTCAATGTTTCAAACTATAAAATACTTAAAATACTTCTCCTTGGATACCCAATAAATTACTCCGTAATATTATTAATTCATGTGGCATCATTATGTTGTAAGGTTTACCATTATAAAATTATGGTTCATTCTAAGTCCATGTTAATATGGCTACACGTAAACTCTATCACTAGCTCTACTTTTAGGGAAAACCACCTTGATAGAAATAAACTACTTTGAAACCTAGTATTTCAATTTTAAAAATTAGTCAAAATCGCCACATTTGTTGGATCTCCACCATGCATCCAAGTAGTAAACTACTTCAAATATTTCTTGCCTTATACAAATCACATGGGATTGCAATTCAAGATCAAATCTAAATCATAGATTTTAACCTTGCTGCTTTTATTTGCTCTAAGTTTTCAATAGACACCTTTCCATGTCACTTCCATTTAAAATTTGGTGATGCTATAAGAAAGAAAAAATTTAATCAGTCTTAAAATGGTAAATTGATGGTCTTATCAAACTTTATATCACTCTTAAAGAAAATAAAATAAAAATAATGAAAAATTCTCTCTATATTTTTCAAATTTACACAAAATATTTGGGACTATAACACATACACATAACATCTATCAATAGAAATCTTTTACTTCCAATATAATATATTCATACAAATACGTCATGCACTATTCCATTTTCTTTATTACAAAAATAGTTTTATATGTTTTATATCTTCCAAAAAAATAAATTGAATAAACTCTACTCTAATAAAATAAAAATAAGAATAAAAATTTTATCATCACTATCTCTTTATTTACCATTAATTCAAAACTCATTATCCTTAAGCATGTCAATTTGAGATAATTTTATAATATAGCTTCTAACCTCAAATAATTTAAATTTATAAGAAACTAATATTTCAAAAAATAACCAATATACATGCAAATAAGCAACCAATATACATGCAAATAAGCATGTTTGTTAAGAAATGAAATATAAATAGAAACAATTACATAAATCATGTAACAAAATTCCTTCTTAGTTATCAATTTATTATCGATACGATTGAAAACTTTGTACTTCGATTAATCCAAAACCACACAAATAAAAATATTCAAGAACCAGCTCTTTAATTTAGAAAGACATAATCACATTCAAAGACCCAACAAGAATTGACTCTTCTAGTGGTTGAGCATCAAGGGATAATATCAATCTATGTAAGAATATTTCATATATGTGAAGAGTTCCTAGATTCATAAAGCACATGTTTTGGAAAAAAAACATGATGACAATCATTACTTATCGCATTCCAAAAATGTAAAGTTAGAGAAGCATACAAGAAGTATAATGGTTGATTGTGGAATTGATAACCAAGTAAGAAGATATCTCGGTTGATTGTGGAATTGATAACCAAGTAAGAAGATATCTCATTTTCTCATGCTAACATTTTCATTTTATTTCATTTTTTTTAATGTTTCATACTGGTTATTCTCTACCCTCTCCCGTTTTATTTTAGATATATGAGATAACTATAAGGGTTTTACATATCCAATATTTAACAAATTTTCATTCCATAGTTTATATGAGTAGAATCGTTAGAATAGAGTGAATCTATAGCAACTACTACTATATTGTGCCTAAGTGTTTTCATCACATTTTTTTCTATTAACATCCAAAATACAATGGGATGTTAATACAATATTGTGATGTTAATACAATATTGCTTTAAGAGACAAATGTAAGATCAATAATGAAGGAAGAATTCTCCATAATCACTTCAGAAAAGACATGGATTAGGCTTGATAGTTACCGATTCACCATGTGTT
>APFE030781530.1:68082-99670 GCA_000404065.3 Pinus taeda
TTTATATGTTTAGCTTGATGATAAATATCGTGGCTTATATTAAAATTTGGATAAAACTTTCTATCTCTTTAGAGAATTAGAAGAATAAAAAAGATCAAAGAAAATTTCAGAAACGAAAACATCACCCTGAAATTCTACATAAAAACCATCTCTATCATCTAGCAACTTGTTTTGAGAGTATATCTGATATGGCATTGTCCTCCCTATAAGTATGCAAGATTTTAATGTCCTCTACTTGCTGAATCTTCCTCTGCCATGATTCTAAATGGAGAATTATGAGCTCAATCCTCCCATTAAACCAATCTACTAAGATCTTGGAATCCGGAAGAACTTGGATTTGTTTACCTTGGAATCCCCTACCAACTTGAATATCTTTACCTATTTCCAAACTCTACTAGTCCACTAACAATCCACATTGTCATTAATTCAGCAACAAAGTTCGTTTCTTGACCTATTCCAAGCTTTTGTTTGTAGATCACATTCTTAGAGTAAAACAGCCCCTTCTCCACACCTCTCCCTTTTATTGGCTTCATCAAAAAGAACCAAACCACATTGCTCCATGAGAAATTTCCAATTCCCTCACATCTTTTTCTTTTTTTTTTTCTTTCATAGGCTTTCCTTATTCCAAGTAACAAACCCTTATATTATGAGCAATTAAACCATAAAGAGTCGTATTCCTCCCTAACCAAATTCAAATATGAGAAGAAACTTTAGAGTTGAAGACTTGAATCTCTGAACCCAAGCCCAAAGACACTCTTCCATAGATGACCCAATCCACCAACTATTTAAATTAAAGGTTGAAATCACATTTTTCTAAAGAGGCTTGACTAAGGGTCAAAAAATGAATAGGTGTTCGATAGTTTTTTGCAGCAAAAATACACACCTCTCCATCCGTTTTTAGATAAAACATCCCAAGTTAGTATTTTCCTTTGAATCTCCAACTAAAAAAATTTGCTATTAAATAAACTTTGGCCTTTCCAAACTAAGGAATACCACAAGTTAGATTACAATAATGAACTTCCCTATATTGGAGTGTCACACCCCTTTTCTACTGTAATGTCTCCACCTTTGATTATTTTTTTGGCCAATCAATTATGTCTTCTTCATTCCTTCTTATACAAGCTCGGGCTTTTCTTAACTTTATCAAAAAATGATTCCACTCCTCAACATAGACCACTAGGTCATGAGAAGAAACTCACCCTTGATTATAGACCCCTGTTTCATTACCTCTTGATTCATCAGCTAAATAAATGATACAATGGATTTCAAGTAATGGACCAAACGCTCAAGTAATAGACCACACCTTCATTTTACTTATGATTCATGTCACATCCTATACATGAGTCACAACTATTAGTAAAGATAATTAAACTCTCGCAAAACTATATTACAACTATTAGTAAAGATAATTAAACTTTTGCAAAACTATACTACAACTTTTCTATTATATTATTCATTGAAAGAATTGAACTTTTATTCCACAACTACCTTCTAATAACTTTTTATTTATTTATGTGATATGTTAATTTTATTATATTATTGATCAAGACGACAACTATTAGTAAAGATAATTAAACTCTCGTCAAAATTACAGACAATTTTCTATTATATTATCGATAACAAAATTGAACTTTATTCACAACTACCTTTAAATAGCTTTTTTTTATTATCTGATAGGTTAATTTTATTATTATGATTAAAAAAATTAACTTTTAAAACTTTTAGGTCATACTATTGATACTTGACCTCTTACAAAATATTATTATATTATATATATTAAACTTTACTTATAAGAAACTTAAATAATTGAAACCAGAAAAAAATTAACTTAAAAAATCTGCCTTATATATATTTTATTAATTTAATTATTAATTATAATTTTTTTTAATTAAATAAAAACTATTTCCTCGAGAATTTAACTATTCATTATATATTTTCTTACTCAATAAAAACGGATTTCACTTGAAATCTGGGTTTGTGAGATCGTCTTAGCTTAGTATCTCATCACACATTTTTAAATTATAGTTATTTTATGGAAAGTGTTTTTGGTTGACTCTATTTCTGTCGATATTTTTGTTCTTATTTCGCCATTATTTTATGTGCGCGGGGATTTCGTTCTTGTTTTATTTTAAAAAACCATGACCCAGTTAATGCTGGATCTACACGCCATAAGTTGTCCTATCTGAAAGTCATAACTCAACCTTTGATCCATATGATATGATATGGATTCTGTTTTGCTTTTTATTTAAAAAACACTTGGCCCAAATACTGTTTGATGTGCAACTCAAAAGTTGTCTTGTCTGTCTTGGAAAGGAAGGTTGTCTCATCAGAACTCAAACATGATGGAATATTTTAGGTTTCACTTTTGACCCATAGGCTTTAAAGAGTATCATAATATTGATATGATTACAGCCTCCAACCCTCGCATCAACACTTAATTGTAATATTAGATGAGGACATCGACCCTAGCATAACATTTAATTGTAATATTAACTTAGTACATCCATGAGGAATATGAGGAGGATCATATTCATGCAAATTATTTGCGCTTATTTATGAATGATTAAGAAAGTTTTCAAATTTTTTAGGTTTACCTGATTTTTTTTTTTAAATAATTAGAAAATGATTTAACTTTATTCACGATGTTTTCTTTAAATATAAAAAAATATAAGTGTAAAAAAAAATAAGGGTTTTGATCAAATATGTGTAAATAGATTAAAGAAAATATATTTACTAGCTAACTATTTAGTATAATAGTTTTGAATAAGGGTAATCTATAAGTTAGAAATATTTATTTTTCATCACGTTAGTTAAAAATATTTTCTTAAAAACGTTATTAGTATTATATATCTAATCAATATCATTAATAAAATTATGTTTTTTAGGGTTTTGAGAATATGGAGGAGTAAGGTGATGAATATGAAATCCAATTGGGCTCTATCCACTTAATCATTATTTTGTGGGTGAAGTGGGTCAAATGACCTAATCATCCAAATGCTATCATTCTATGGAATAAAAATAAGGTTTGGGAGTAATTTTTTTTTAATAATTAGAGGTGTGATATATATAAGTTCATCAATCATCAATAATCTAGCACATAGCATTATAGATTCTAAGAAATAGTAAATAGAAGAAACAATGATTTTGTGTAAATTACTTGCCTAGTAGAGAATTCATACTTTTACAATTTTGTATTTTACATGGGTTAATTTTCTTATTGTTTCCATGTAAGAAAGAACCTCATCCTCTAGCCCATAGGCAAAGGTAACATATTCTACAGGGTTCAAGATATGCAATAACACAACCTAAATCCAACATGCCTCTTATCCATATTGGGAGGATATCACACTCCTCCCAAACACCTAAGATAAACCCAATTAACCATGGGCTACTTGTCTTATTTAATGATGGGTGCCAATGGAGATTATGGATTTAACCAATATATCTCCTTCAATATTAATCAATTTTTTTGGGGTTGAAAGGACATTACATACGCTTAGCATGAACTATTTGCTTTTTCCTTATCCCCACCAATAGATTATAAAATACAACAAAATTGAGTGCTAACTAATATCGAGTAGAAGGCATACCGAAGAGACTAGATTCTCTTAGGCCTATAGAATTTGAATTTTGAAAATTGATCTTTGAACAAGGACTAATCTTCAATATTCTTTCGAACAAGTGCAATGGTGGCAATATTTATAATTTCAATGTTTCAAACTATAAAATACTTAAAATACTTCTCCTTGGATACCCAATAAATTACTCCGTAATATTATTAATTCATGTGGCATCATTATGTTGTAAGGTTTACCATTATAAAATTATGGTTCATTCTAAGTCCATGTTAATATGGCTACACGTAAACTCTATCACTAGCTCTACTTTTAGGGAAAACCACCTTGATAGAAATAAACTACTTTGAAACCTAGTATTTCAATTTTAAAAATTAGTCAAAATCGCCACATTTGTTGGATCTCCACCATGCATCCAAGTAGTAAACTACTTCAAATATTTCTTGCCTTATACAAATCACATGGGATTGCAATTCAAGATCAAATCTAAATCATAGATTTTAACCTTGCTGCTTTTATTTGCTCTAAGTTTTCAATAGACACCTTTCCATGTCACTTCCATTTAAAATTTGGTGATGCTATAAGAAAGAAAAAATTTAATCAGTCTTAAAATGGTAAATTGATGGTCTTATCAAACTTTATATCACTCTTAAAGAAAATAAAATAAAAATAATGAAAAATTCTCTCTATATTTTTCAAATTTACACAAAATATTTGGGACTATAACACATACACATAACATCTATCAATAGAAATCTTTTACTTCCAATATAATATATTCATACAAATACGTCATGCACTATTCCATTTTCTTTATTACAAAAATAGTTTTATATGTTTTTATCTTTCAAAAAAATAAATTGAATAAACTCTACTCTAATAAAATAAAAATAAGAATAAAAATTTTATCATCACTATCTCTTTATTTACCATTAATTCAAAACTCATTATCCTTAAGCATGTCAATTTGAGATAATTTTATAATATAGCTTCTAACCTCAAATAATTTAAATTTATAAGAAACTAATATTTCAAAAAATAACCAATATACATGCAAATAAGCAACCAATATACATGCAAATAAGCATGTTTGTTAAGAAATGAAATATAAATAGAAACAATTACATAAATCATGTAACAAAATTCCTTCTTAGTTATCAATTTATTATCGATACGATTGAAAACTTTGTACTTCGATTAATCCAAAACCACACAAATAAAAATATTCAAGAACCAGCTCTTTAATTTAGAAAGACATAATCACATTCAAAGACCCAACAAGAATTGACTCTTCTAGTGGTTGAGCATCAAGGGATAATATCAATCTATGTAAGAATATTTCATATATGTGAAGAGTTCCTAGATTCATAAAGCACATGTTTTGGAAAAAAAACATGATGACAATCATTACTTATCGCATTCCAAAAATGTAAAGTTAGAGAAGCATACAAGAAGTATAATGGTTGATTGTGGAATTGATAACCAAGTAAGAAGATATCTCGGTTGATTGTGGAATTGATAACCAAGTAAGAAGATATCTCATTTTCTCATGCTAACATTTTCATTTTATTTCATTTTTTTTAATGTTTCATACTGGTTATTCTCTACCCTCTCCCGTTTTATTTTAGATATATGAGATAACTATAAGGGTTTTACATATCCAATATTTAACAAATTTTCATTCCATAGTTTATATGAGTAGAATCGTTAGAATAGAGTGAATCTATAGCAACTACTACTATATTGTGCCTAAGTGTTTTCATCACATTTTTTTCTATTAACATCCAAAATACAATGGGATGTTAATACAATATTGTGATGTTAATACAATATTGCTTTAAGAGACAAATGTAAGATCAATAATGAAGGAAGAATTCTCCATAATCACTTCAGAAAAGACATGGATTAGGCTTGATAGTTACCGATTCACCATGTGTTAAAATAGAAAATATATATATATATATATATTATATATATATATTATATATTTATATATATATATATATAGATATATATATATTATATAATTAATTTTTAACATAACAAAGAATAGAAGTATAGGATATTTATGAAAATTTTGATAAATGTTTCTGATAATTAATAAAACAAATTGATACCCTGATTTCCAAATCTATGTATATTAGCAAGTAAATTCATCTTCCCTAGAATAACCATTCATATATATTCCCATTATATTCATTACCAATTTTTCCTTCTATTAGGATTCTTATAGATTTTGTTATTTTCTCAACATCGCACTGCATCATTATTGAGGAAGTGGATAACCATTGAAAAAATAAAATTACTTATTTCACTAATGAGTGATGATCATTAGGCAATAAAAAGATCTCAAAAACTTGAAATTCGGAGAATCTTGTTGGAGATTTAATTCTTATTTGTCTTGTATATATTGAATGATATTCCTCATTATAAAATGTAATTGTTACATGAATTGTTTGATTGGTATTTAGTTGGATTTGAGAGAATTAGTCTAACTAAAATAGCTCCTAGTTTAATGTTTGGTTGAAATATTTTCTCAACTAAAACTAATTATGAGGTTAAGATACTATGTATATCTTAAAACAACAATTGGAAATAATTGATATCAAAGAAAGTTACTTTAGATGTAACCCCATCACAAAAGGGCGCAAGAATATTTGGAAATTGTGAGATTAATCTATTATAGTAGACTAGTGTAATTTCAGAGACTATATTACTTTGTGAGTGATTTCTGGTGTGAGTTTTACATGTATGGGGTGTGGCCACTATCCATGGAAGTGTTTACTATAGATAATTATGGTGCATTTCCTACTGTTTGTTTTGATGTGTAAAATTGCTAAAGAAGAGAAGCCACCTACAACTCGTGTGAAGGAAGAGAGAGGCCACATAGTCAACGTGGAAGGTTGCATGAAGGGAACTCACATTTAAAAGGGATTGATTTTCCATTGGAGTCAACTATCAGCAGGAAGATCTTGAATATTAGAGAAAAGGTGAGCACTGCATTCAGCTAGGAAGATTTGTGCGGAACTTAGAAATAAATTGTCATGGAAGAAGTATGGAGCATGACTTGAAAATTAATGCAAGAGCATCTAGGTCTAGCCATAAATGTGATGGAGTGGTCACATGTTGTGGCTAATGCAAGTTTGGAGGAAGACTTGTTTGTTTAATTTGTATTAATTTCAAGTACATGTAAGTAGTTAATTATTGCCTAATTCTGAACAGAATTGGGAATAAATGGAAAATGATCCTCCTTGCATGGATATCAAGCCAAGTAGTCTAGTTTGTTTAGATTAGGATAGGATTTGATTTCTAAATCTATAGTTTATTCCTTCTATTGTGGAGGAGATGGTTAGCTTAGACATATATGTATTTTCATGTATTTTCTGAAGGAGAGAGAGACAAGGAGAGAGGATTCAAGAGCATTGTAAGCCTACAAGCAATGTAGGAGGAGAAGGCTACTAACTAGAATAATCAGGCCAGAGAGGGGCAGAGACCCTCAAACTTGTAATTATGTGTTTATGTTTGTATTTACAGAGAAAGGAATGAATCGAGAGTGAAAGAGTGTGAGTAGAATGAAAAACAGAGAGATAGTAGATGGATGGCATTTTTTGAGACCGAGGTATTTATTGTTGTGAGCAGGCTCAAGGCCGAGACTTTGCAACCCTGTTTAATTGATGAAATATTTATGATGTCTGTGTAAATTCTTTATCAAACCCGCGGTAAGCATATTGTGCATGGTTTCGCATTTGTTTGTTTTTTTTTCGATGGAGAATCTATGAATGCCTGTTTCCTTTGAAACTAGAAATGCATTTCCATTTGTTTTAATATTGAAAACCCAACGATGAAGGCAAAATTAGTGTTGTTTAATTCCACAAGGGGGGAATCCATTTAAACTAAGTTTTCGTGACAAAACACTAAGTGGATCCATATAGCGGACTTGAAAATTCATATGCGGGAGTTTTGGGGCTTATCGGGTCCGTCATATACATCGCATCGCATAGTTGGATCGACACAGGTCACAGGCCTTCTCCCCAAACCTTGCGACTTCCGATTGCAACATATCGCATCAGAGTGTTGAAGTGGAGCGATAAAGCGTTGAGTGGGCATATTGCTATCATCGATGGCGGTTAGCGATATCACATCAGACCTCCGCGAGGGATAGTGCCGATAGTTGTGGACCATTGGAACCCTGATCGCTGATATTGCGATTTAATCTGAGCCATCCGATCGGCCAGATCTAGATCCGCGACACTAACATATATAATCGCTTTAAAAGGTAGAAAAGTGTTGTTTTAGAATTTTCAAGGGTATTTTGGTCCCAAAAAGGAAAAACGGTGTTTTTAAGCTTTTCAAAGGCTTTTGGGTTCCGAAAGGAAAAGGGATAGTTTTCAAAGGAAAAGGGGCATTTGGTGGGGTGATTATTGGGTTTTATAGATCCAATTGTGGGCTTATATTGAACCATTGTTTCCGCTGCATCATTTTTGGTATCAGAGTAGAATTGTAATTGAATAATTGGGGTTAAGCAAAACAAAGAAATTTTGTATGAAGGAATTAAAAAATAGATTTATGTGCTAAAGTATTTATGCAGGCAAGAGGAAGGATTAGATTCTAATTTGACAGAAGGAAGGCAGACAGAGGTGATGTGTAGTAAAACTTATAGATGCAAGAGACAAAGGAAATCCATTCAAAACATAGGTGACTACATAAGAAATTGTGAAGACTGCAACAATATAAAACAAGAGAAGCTATGAGAGAAGAACCAGATGTGTTCTTAAAAGTGGAGCAAGGAAAGCACTATGAAGTGGCAGTGAACCTGAAGAATCCAACAAGAGATTGGACAGAGAGGACAACTGAAGTGTTCACAAGAGAGAGTGAGAGATTGTAGAAGCCTAGAAGGAGCAAAGGTGTTGCTCAAGAGGAGGTTCCAGATAGAGGACCATGCTTACCAAAAGACTGAGTGAGGAGAGCTTAGTGAGGTAAGATTGCAATAAGGAGGACCTGTTGTTGCAGAGGCTTGTTGCAGAGGAGTGAGGAGCTCATGAAAAGAGAGGAGAAGAAGATGACTACTGATAGTCATAGCAGAGGTTCAGAAAGAAGCCACAATAGAATGAAAGGTGCCAAAGTAAATGGCATGAGGATGAGTCAAGAAGATTTTGACAGAGAGAAAGCTGAGATAGATTTCCATATTGGAATATTGATGGAGATGTTGCAGAGAAGTGATGAAGACCATAAGCATGGTTGGACCATGAGAAGAAGAGTAAAGTGGCAGAGGCTACAAGAGAAGAGAAATCAGCAAGTGAATTTAGAGATAGCAGAAGAGTTGAGAAAGATTGAGTAAATATTGAGTGCTTAAGAGGAACTAGAGGAACTCAGAGAAGCAGAAGCAGAAATGGAAGTTTCCATTTGTAGACTAGAACAAGGTGAAATGTTGGTTGAAGAGGATAATGGGAGATCAGTTGAAGATCTCATGGACTATTGGCATAGTTCAGAACAATTCGAACATATGATGACAATGGAAGCAGATGAAGCAATGAAGCCTAGTGATTTTAATTCTCATAGTTTGTGTATGTTTGCAGGATATGTAGAGGATGATGGACAGTCTAGTAAAACTGTCACAAACAGGAATGAAGCTCTTGAGGTGAAGTATGATGGAGAATGCCTTTTAGAGGAAGAAGAAGCTGATCTATTGCAGTAGAAGGAGTTCATAGATGAAATTCTATTTGGTGTGAAACAGTCAGGTGAAGTTGATATGGACCAGAAGTCTAATGACAATGCCATAGTGGTACTACAAGGTAAACAAATGAATTTGTTTAATGAAATTGATGAAAGAACTTTGCAATATGATAGTGCAGAAAAGAGGATAACGCAGGAGGATTGCCAGGAAAATAATGAAGCTCAGGATGGAAGTTGTGATGAACTGCTGGAGAGATTTCACAAGGAAATAGAATTCTTGGAAAGATTGCTCAAGGAACCTGAAGAAGAAATGAAGCTTTCAGAACCTGATGGAGAAAAGGATATGGTTACTATGCATGATAAGGATGAACTGTCTCTAGCATTTATAGAGTTAAGTAAATGTTTAGACTCTTCAGTTAATGATGTGATTGCAGGTGTGGAAGACAACATTAATAAATATAATGTTGAAATCAGAGAAATTGAGCAAAGATTATTTGAAGGTGAGATGAAAGATCGGGAGAAACAAGGAAGTTATGTCCTCAGAGACATGAAGAGACAGAAGTATTAATCTAGCAAGATGAAGATGGAAGGAATTAGCAATTTAAAGGAGATGATCCGCAACATGAGAATGAATTTGAGGAAGGCATTAGATTGCAAAAGTATAACAACTCGCAGCAGAATGAAGAACAAGATATTAGTCTGGTAGTACAAAGAAAGAAAAGTGAAGACCGAAGATACAGATGGAGAAAGAAAAAAAGGGTCAAGTGGAAGCTATTGCAATAGAGGTGGAAAGGCAAGCTGATAAACGAGTTCATAAAACTTGAACAAATTCATATCACTTTGTTAGAGAAGGAAAGACTCAAAGGAATGTAGTCACAGCAAGAAGGATCTATTGAAATTCAAAAGATCTATGATGGAGGATTGGTGCTTAAAGCATCAAAAGAGGATGGAAGGTGTTTCTAAAATTAATGATTGTTGTATGTTTGCAGGTCATATAGACTTGAGGAAAGACAAGCAGTTATTGGAAACTGTTATATTAACAGGTGAAGAGATGACTACTCACAGTCATATGAACAATAAAGAGAAAAGTTGCAGTCAAGTGAAGGAAGATGTCCAGTCATATGACATCCAAAGGATAATTCAAAAGGAGGATGGCAAAGGAATTATTGAGATCAAAGGAATGTTTGGAAAGGAAGAGATCCATTCAAATGAATATGGAACAAAGATTTTTCTCAAGAAATGATGAAGCTAATACAAAGCAAATGGGGAGTCTTATGGTGTATTCAGGAAGTGGAAGTCAACTGGAAGAGTTGATGATGAAATTATTTGAGGAGACCTTGGTATCTCATAATTTTGAAACTAATATTGTGTGTGTAAATGCAGGATACACTGAAGTAAGACAATTGTTTAATGTTGTCATAGGGGAAAGGAAAAGCAAAGATATGATTTTCCAGAAGTTAGAAGAAGGGAATTCACATAATCTTGTGATACAGAGGGAACAACAGTTGTTAAACATAGATGTAGTGAATTATACAGATATTAGACAACTAATGAGGATTGAAGTGAAAGGAGAGTAGCTACTAGAAGTTGATATAGAAGACTTTGTAGATGATAAATAGTTATTGAAGATTATTAACCTTGAAGGAAGCCTGAGTAAAGAAGGACTAAAGATGGATGTTACAAACAATGAAGTTAGTAAAGATTGTACAGAGATTTTGGGAAAAATTCCAAATGAGATGACATATTTGTGGCATGAGTCAAGTCTTTTGGATAAGAGGCAAGGAAGCCAAAGAATAAATGATCATATTGTACAACCAGAACCGAATGAGAACAAAGTTGTCATGAATGAAAAATATGAGAAAGAAGTTGTCAAAAGTGTTGGCATAATGAGGAAGCAAGGTAAAGAAATTATGTTTAATGAATTGCTTAACTCTAATGAAGATTTATATGCAGGAACAAGGTAATGTGAAGTCAATTTGAACTGAGTTGATTCTGAAGATCAAATCGAATTAATGAAGGGTGAGATCAGAGTGTCTCATAAAGATAGAATGATGTTGAATCTACAGTATGGGAATGTTGAACTAGAAATGAATTCAAGAGATGATAGTAACATAATTACTATTATAATACAGAGGTTTATTGATGAAGAAGAGGCTGAAGATGACATTTTAGATGCAGACAAATATAATGCCATAATCCTCAAGAGCGCAGAAATGAAGTTACTAAAAGAAGAAATATTCTAAGTACCTAATCAAGTAAGAAAAATTATGTGTTTTCAAGAAATTTGTAGGGTTGCAGGTATACTGGAATTTGAAGTAAGAAGTAGTGAAGTCATGAATGAGAAACCAGGAGAAGGAACTGAAATTATTGCAGAGGATCAATGGAGAAGGCATTTGTACATCTCATAAATGTATATAGGAAAATATTGGCACATGGATTATGATGTTCTTATTCAAGAACAAAATCAGTTGCAGGAGAATAGTATTCAACACATTAGAAGTGAAGTGGAAAAAGAATTGGATGAGCTGTGGAGACTCATACAACAACATTCCAATAAAACTAATAAAGGACAAAAGAAGAAAGTAAGCTTGGCTGGAAAAAATGGTACAAGTGAAGGAAATGGAAAACTGCAAATTAAGATGTGAGAGCCTGTCATAAACTGTAATGATGAGCAAACAACAGTAAGATATCTGAAAAGGATAGCAGCAGACAGTGAGAGCATAGCTAATGGGGCAATGCAACATAAAGTATGGAGACCGGGAGAACAACAAACAATAACAGTAACCAAGGACAGTCTACCAAACAAAGTATGGGATCCAGGAGGACACAGATCAGAAGTGCATGATCAGGAGATCATGATTAATTTAAACTTTAGGAGTCTGATGCAGGAGCATCTAGGCCTAGCCAGCAATGTGATGGAGTGGTCACATGTTGTGGCTATGCAAGTTTGGAGGAAGACTTGGTTGTTTATTTTGTATTAATTTCAAGTACATGTAGGTAGTTAATTAGCCTAATTCTGAATAGAATTGGGAATAAATGACAAATGATCCTCCCTGCGTGGAGATCAAACCAAGTAGTCTAGTTTGTTTAGATTAGGATAGGATTTGGTTTCTAAATGTATAGTTTATTCCTTCAGTTGTTGAGGAGATGGTTAGCTTAGACATATATGTATTTTCTTGTCTTTTCTTAAGGAGAGAGGATTTGAGAGCATTGTAAGCCTACGGGTAGCGTAGGAGGAGAAGGCCACTAACTAGAATAATCAGGCTAGAGAGGGGCAGAGACCCTCAAACTTGTAATTATGTGTTTATGTGTGTATTTACAGACAAAGGAATGAATCGAGAGTGAAAGAGTGTGAGTAGAATGAAAATCAGAGAGATAGTAGGTGGATGGCGTTTTTTGAGACAGAGTCTTTAATGTTGTGAGCAGGCTCAAGACCGAGACTCTGCAACCCTGTTTAATTGATGAAATATTTATGATGTTTGTGTAAATTCTTTATCAGACCCGCGGTAAGCATATTGTGCACGGTTTCGCATTTGTTTGTTTGTATTTCGATGGAGAATGTATGAATGCATGTTTCCTTTGAATCAATAAATTCATTTCCATTTGTTTTATTATTGAAAACTCAGCGATGAAGGCAAAATTAATGTTGTTTAATTCCGCAAGGGGGAAATCCATTTACACTAAGTTTTCGTGACAAAAAACTAAGCGGATCCATATAGCGAACTTGAAAATTCATACGCGGGAGTTTTGGGGCTTATCGGGTCCAGCATATACATTGCATCGCATAGTTGGATAGGCACAGGTCACAGGCCTGATCCCCAAACCTTGCGACTTCCGATTGCGACATATCGCATTGGGGTGTTGAAATGAGGCGATAAAGCGTTGAGCAGACATATTGCTATCACTGATAGCGATTAGCGAGATCACATCGAAGCTTCGCGAGGGATAGCACCGATAGTTGTGGACCATTAGAACCCCAATCACCGATATTGTGATTTAATCTGAGCCGTCCAATCGACCAGATCTAGATCCACGGCACTAACACATATTATCACTTTAAAAGGCGAAAAGGTGTTGTTTTAGCATTTTCAAGGGTATTTTGGTCCCAAAAAGGAAAAACATTGTTTTTAAGCTTTTCAAAGGCTTTTGGGTTCTGAAAGGAAAAGGGATAGTTTTCAAAGGAAAAGGGGTGTTCGGCGGGGTGATTATTGGGTTTTATAGATCCAATTGTGGGTTTATATTGAACCATTATTTCCACTACGTCAAAAAATATAATGTTTACTTATCTTTGATGTTCTCATCAATTCTAGAATGAGTTTGTTCCTATTAGTTAGGAGTCTTTTGAGGTCTAGTTGGTTAAGAGATTCTCTCTAACTAGTTAACTTCCTATATCAGTGTGTGGTTGAGATATTCCCTCAACCAAGAGATTGTATGTGCAAGATAGATTAGCTATCTCTAGACATAGTTTCTTGTATTTATATTGTATTATTATTTGATGTAAATATACAATTCTGAGTGCTTTTAGAAAATCTTTGTTGGTATCAAAGCTTGTATGGTCCTAGGCCTTGCCGCTTCTAGGATGGGAAAATAAAGAGTTTAGTGAATATTATTTGTCTATTCATTTTTTTGGTTTGTCCATTCATTCAGACTGAGCTTGTTGGTGCTTTGTTTAGTTTTAGAGATTTTTTTTCATATGTGGGGGTTTAGGAGGTGCTTTGGGCTATTTACTGCCCACAGAGTAAAATAATTCTTCATTAGCATATAAAAAAGTGAAAGGATTTCATAGAAGAAGGCTTTGAGCGGATCTACAATGGATCTCAAGGAATTCCCTAGCGATTCCATCCCATTGAATCATCCTTTTCCTTCGGCCCATGGCACCGGAGTTTTTAAGGTTGTGGATAGAGGAGTCCATGAGAAGAAAATCACTGCAACAAAATGTTAAACAATTTTTTCGTGTCGTTCGATCAATGAGAGTAATTAGAAAAATCACACATTTGAGGATTGTCGATCTGGGCATGATCGGTTTGGTTAAAAAGTTGTGTCTAATCATTCTGAGGTTAACCCTGACTCTATTGATGTTGGAATTTCCCATGGTAATACCACATCGCTTACTCGGCCTCTTCAGTATTCACCTTGAAGCTTGACATTAATTTTCTTGTGTATTTTCTTGGCAAAGAGAAGTTGTGTGAAGCAATATGGGATTGGATCAAGGTAATCAAGAATGAGGGAATGCTATCCATGGAAAGAATATCCTCTGTGTTTGGGAATTATGTGCAGGTCTATAAGGTTAAGGAGGCGTGGATTATGCCTTGACAAAGATATTAGGCCTTTGAAAGACCATATAAAGAGTGATGATATATTAGCAGGATTGATTTGCAGGTGGGACAATAATGAGAATAGTAAAGGATCTCACAGAGAACAATAGAGGATCTCAAATCCTGGTTGTTTGCAGCGAAATAATGATGGTGATGTTCAGAGGGTTGAATGAAAGCCACTAGACAACCTCATCGGTCAGGCCTTTTTTGCCAATGGGGTAGTTGCAGTCATTGTGGGCTCGAACCCTACCAAGGTCTTAGAAAACTCATTGTTCAAGATTTCGTGTACTAGTGAAAACATACTTCCAGACAAAGAAGAATCTTTAATTTTGGGTATCATTTTGCTATGATGTAAAGGGTGTGCCTAGGTCCAGTGAAAATGTATTGTTGTGCATGTGGCTAGGAGTGAGCCAATATTATTTGCATTCATTCATTGTTGCTTGTTCGAAAGATTGATATGAACCAGTCTATTCTCTCAATTATTAAAATGTAGTCGAGGATTTTTTTGAGTCGTGCCATCACTCGAAGGTAGAAAATTTCGCAACTAGAATTCACCTCATGCTTGGGAGCTCAGCAGAATTTGTTCCACTGTGTTTGTGTTCAAGTCATGAGATCTGTTGACGGGAGAGAGTCGTTGTGTTGATGGAGAAGCAAGACCCTCTCTGTGTTGTAACTAGATCAGGTGGATTGCTGCACAGGTTTTAATCAAACCGAGGAATGTGTGAATCATCAAGCTTCTTGATGCTTGATTTCTATGTTATTCTTGGATTCGTTTAGCCAAATTTGCTCAAATTATTTCTAACCGCTGAGCTAGGATGCTAGCGTACTTTGATGTAGGAGTAGAGTTATTGCTAATATCAATTTCTCTCTTTAAGCCATATGTGGTGTTTTCGGCATCCTCAAAATTTTTGGTTTGTGTTTTATTGGTTTTATAGCCATTGATGTCAAGGTTTTGTTGGAAGCCGCAAGTTATAGAGAATTGTTGTGTGTATTAATATGTCATGTGATGGTATTTCTGGTTGTCATCAAAGTGACATTGGTCTTACCAATTATTGTCATAATTATGAGTGTGTTGAAACTGGTTATTCCAACAATATACAAATTTTCAAGAACTATTGATTATCATATATGATGAAGACATGACACTGAAGATGGCATCAACTGAGCTACATCAAAGATTAAAGGATGATAGAAAGCTAAGTTAAAGTTTGTGTGAGTTTGTGGAATAGACTTATGATGACGGTGTATTATGCATCACATACATTTATTAGTAAGAAAGTCTAGGATGTTTTGTAATGGTCTTTGTAAAGTATGTACTTGGTAACTCCAAGAGTTGGAGTGCATACTGTAAGCATAATGAGGCATCTGTACCCCCATAAAGTTCGTGGTAATCCTATAAACACTTTGGAAGTGTAGATTTGTGGCAAGCTTAAAGCCACCTTGCAGTGTAGGTTTGTGGTAAGTTAGAAACCATGTGTCAGAGTGAAGTGGACATGAATTGTTATAAGCATAGTTTAGGGTTAGCCAGAAAAACCCTGGGCATGGTTTAGGGTAAGTCAATAAAATCCAAAGCATGGTTATGGGTAATCCAAGAAACTCATGATGACGATGATGGGGGGCGATTTGTAGGTACAGGTACAAATATGCATATAAAGGTTGATTTATCCATGTATATGAAGGACATCCTAGTAGACTCGCGGTTGTAGTGGTTGGTACTCATGCATTGTGATAGATGGTTTTTCCTTTATATGGATGTCAACATATTATTTTCTAATCATGTATGTAAACAACAGGACCACAATTAGACTTTGTTGATTGAGATTGAGACAAGTAGTCATTGAAGGGGGGACTTGAAAATATAATTCCTACTTGTATTTGGTGTGATCATCAATTCTATAATGAGTTTGTTCCTATTAGTTAGGAGTTTGCTGAGGTCTAATTGGTTGACAGATTCTCTCCAACTAGTTAGCTTCCTAGATTGGCATGTGGTTGAGATATTCACTCAACCAAGAGATTGTATGTCCAAGATAGATTAGCTATCTTGGGACATAGTTTCTTGAATTTTTATTGTATTTTTATTTTATGTGAATATACAATTCTGAGTGCATTTAGAAAATATTTGTGCATATGTAACTCTATATCTAGACATCTTCCAATTAGATAATTGGTTGGTGATGCCAAATATTCGCATATACCTTGACTTATCTTTGCAATGAAACTTTGTGTTTGCATCATATTGTCCTTATGTACAAGGCTTTATTCCCGAATATGAAACAACAAAATGGTTTACTTAAATCTCGATGATATACCACGAAAATTTGGAATCGTAAATAGAATTCCATTGGTGACATGGTCAATGATTTACCAAGGTCCATTTCCAATAATCCTTCAACAATGCCTACAATGAGGCATTAGTGGGTTTCTCTTGATTGATGTTTAATAATTTGGGTAGATTCCTATGCTTCTATAACCTTTGAAGCACTAAGTGAACAAGTATACCATATTTGTGACTATGGAGAAATATATTTATGCAAAATGTGGTAGTAAGGAGTTGTTTTGAATTATAATTTCATTTATGTTGAAATCAAAGTCTAGTTTCTTATTTTCTTTTGATATTTTTTACTTTAGATATATTGAGAGTTTTCAGTGGTGGTGTTATATATATATATATATATATATATATATATATATATATATGATGATTATGATGATGATGATGATGATGATGAAAAATGTTTAAAATTAGATGAAGGAGATCATATTGTAAAACTGACTTCAAATACATTTAGTATATAGCTAGCTAGTACAATAATCACAAAAGAATGTCCATAAAATGACAAGTAGTTCAATGATTGCAAACAAAAAAATGATTGTGGTCCCAAGAAACTGTATCTTCAAGAGATCGAGTGGAAATAAAAACCAACATGGTTGATTGTTTATTTATCTTGGAAGTTGCAGATCTAGGAAATAATCACTCATTAGTCGCTGAGGACATTAGAATGTTCCTAGTGAGGTTATGCAAAAACTTGTGGATTTCTTTTATAAATTGAATTCAAGAGATATGTGTTCTAGGAGTTTAGGAGTGGAACTCGGGAATTCAACTTGGTAACTACACCATTGCAAAGGTTATGAGACAACTTGATGGATTTCACTCTACATGATTTCAAAAATGATTAGAAAAGCCACTAAATACTTTTCCAAGTAGAAAGATTAAAGACAAGTACTATTGGAGATTTAACTCCTACTTGTATTGTGCATATTGAATGATATTCCTCATTATAAAATGTAATTGTTACATAGTTGATTGTTCTATTGTTAGTTAGTTTGAATTGAGAGATTTAGTCCAACTAAAATTGCTACTCATTTAGTGTTTGATTGAGATATTTTCTCAGGTAATTTATTGTGTATTTAAGATAGTATTGCTATCTTAGACCAATAATTGATGAATTTATATGTATGTCTAATATAGTACAAAATATAGTTTTGCGTGTGCAGATATTTTGTCTAATTATTTCCCTTTGACAAAGAATACAAAAAGATTCTCCATTGCAAAGTACAATAGAATAATTATAAGAGGAAATATTCAAGGTGTGGATTCGGCCAACATAATATATCTCAAGGGTTAAGAAGGGAATTAAAAACGATATATCAAGAAGTTCCAAGTTTTAGAATTTAGGGACACCATCATATAATAAAAACTAATACACTGACAAAAGAAATAGTACACATCTCCTTTGCATTGTACTTGAATATATCTATAATGTGTTCACACCCATTTGAATGGAAATAACATGTTTTCATTTTGAATATATAAAATCTTACACAAAACACACATTCCAAATCACAATCATCATTAATAGTAATTTCGCTCTTCTGCATAACAAGTAAATGAACCAAATTACTATGAATCTAAGCTTTAGTATCTACAACTAATGATCATTATATTTATACCTATGCATACACAATTATAATTTTTTTCCCTCTCTAATCTATTAATACCCTAGATACATTTGTTTCTACACATTATTGTTTAAAAAAAAAAAAAAAAAAAATTGATCGCTTAAATAGTGAAGTAGATGATTTAATTAATTTCAAAATTAGATACTAGAATATATGCTTGAGTATTAGAGGACATGAATACACTTAAAAGTTTAGAAAATACCAATTTAATTACTCTCTTCAAGCAACATTAAAATTTTATTTTATATATAATTAAAAATAATCCAATGACATTCTAATAATATGAATTTAAAAATAAAGCCCTAAGGGATAGCTTAGTTGGTCAAGTTTTTATTGATAACTACCTCACCTATCAAGAGGTCATAGGGACAAATATCCTCGACACCCTTGGGATTTGGCCTTGCTAGTTTAGTTAGTGGGTAGATCCCTTTGGATTGATCTACCTAGATTTTTCCATGGGTATAGATTTAATAATGTAAACTTGAATTATTTACCCGTGGGTGTAGATTGAATAATGTAAACTTGAATTAAAATCCTCCATTCTCATAACAATGATGTTATGACTTGATATATGAAAAGCTATAAAACATTTGCACATGTACTTTACCTTGACCTACAAAAAGAAAGGACTTGTATTTTACCTTGACCCACACATATTTGTTTCTAATAAGTTTACAACTCAAATATATAGATTAATAAAATACAATCTATTTAGGTATAAGCCTTGAAATTGAAAATTATTGTGATACTAATATGTATCTAAACAACTAACATCAAAATCCCCAAGAATATTTAAAAACCAAGGATGATCCAATTTAGATTCCTAATATATTAGTTTAATGATGATATGTTCTTTGAGCTACCTAAACAAAACAGCTATAAAACATCCAAATATGTTTGTTATTGAGAATCACTTTGCAACCATCCAAATATGTTTGTTATTGAGAATCACTTTGCAACCATTATGAAATTTGGAGCATCTCAAAATTTCAATGTGATATTTACAATTATTCAACCATTTTGAAATTTGAGGGATTTCAAAATTTAAATAAAATATGATTTAACTTTTGAAATGATATCACTTTCCAAATTTCAATTATGATATTACTTTCCAAATTCAAATATAAAAAATGGCTATTTTAATGTAGAGTATTCTTTTAATGGTTTATATTTAGAGTATTCTTTTACTCATTTATATTTAGAATTTTCTTATTACCAAATATATTTAAATAAATTTTATAAGAATTGAGGTATGAGGATTTTTGAGGAGGGAGGTATTTTACTTCATGACTATTCTATATTTAGATATATTTTTAAGAATATAATAATCTCATCAATTAGAGTGTTTATAAAAATTATGTCTCTCAAAAAATAAGTTGAACTATCACATTTGATCACTTTAACCTGAGTTGATGTTATAATAGCCCTTGTTCTTTTATGCAAAATGAGTTAGAGATATGAGGTCTATGAAAAAAAACCCTTCAAAATGTTAAATTGTAATTTTAATTGAGAGTTAAATAACTTAATTATAATTATATCTATTTATTAATTTAAATATTAAACAAATATTTTTTATGATATATTGATTTTGTTTTAATCTTTCTATTTTATTATGGAAAAAATTAAACTCTTATTATAATTAAGACTATTGACTTATTTAAGATATCGAAAGAAAAACTAATAAAAACTAAAATATAAAAAAGGAATTAAAAAAATAATAAAAAACATTTGTTATTATTAATTCTTACTGAAAATTCATGATCTTGTAAAAAAATTATATATATATATATATATATTTGTTAATTTTTTTTGTTTTTTTATTTATATTAATAGAAAATAAATAATATGCACTCCATTTGGAATCGTAAATAGAATTCCATTGGTGACATTGTCAATGATTTACCAAGGTCCGTTTCCGATATCCTTCAACGGTGCCTGCAATGAGGCATTAGTGGTTTCTCTTTATTGATGTTTAACAATTTGGGTAGATTCCTATGCTTTGTAACCTTTGAAGCACTAAGTGAACAAGTATACTATTTTTGTGACTATGGAGAAATATATTTATGCAAAATGCGGTATTAAGCAGTTGTTTTGAATTATAATTTCATTTAGGTTGAAATGAAAGTCTGGTTTCTTATTTTCTTTTGGTATTTTTTATTTTAGAACTATTGAGAGTTTTATTTCTTACTTCAGAAATATGGAGAGTTTTCAGTAGTGGTATATATATATATATATATGAGAGATGAAGAATGTCTGAAATTAGATTGAGGAGATCATATTGTAAAATTCACTTCAAATATATTTATTCTATATTATATATAGTTGAGTATAATAATTGTGAATTCACATATCTTGATACATGGAGCATGTCCATAAAATGATTAGTAGTTAAATGATTGCAAAAAAAAGAATGATTGTGGTCTCAAGCAACTGTATTTTTAAGAGATTGAGTGAAAATAAAAACCAACATGGATGATTGTTTATTTATCTTGGAAGTTGTGGATCTAGGAAATAATCACTCATTAGCCATTGAGGATATTATAATGTTCTTAGTGAGGTTACAGGAAAACTTGTGGATTTCTTTTACAAATTGAATTCAAGAGACTACGTTTTAGGAGTTTAGGAGTGGAACTTGGCAATTCAACTTGGTAACTACACCATTGCAAAGGTTATGAGACAACTTGATGGATTTCACTCAACATGATTTCAAAAATGATTAGAAAAGCCACTGAATACTTTTCCAAGTAGAAATATTTAGAAAGATTAATGTAGAAAGATTAAGGACAAGTACTATTGGAGATTTAACTCTTACTTGCATTGTGCATATTGAATGATATTCCTCATCATAAAATGTAATTGTTACATAATTGATTGTTTTATTGTTAGTTTGTTTGAATTGAGAGATTTAGTCCAACTAAAATTGCTACTTATGTAGTGTTTGATTGAGATATTTTCTCAGCTAATTGATTGTGTATTTAAGATAGTATTATTTTCTTAAACCAATACTTGATGAATTATATGTATGTTTAATATAATAGAAAATATAATTTTGTGTGTGAAAATATTTTGTCTAATTAGTTCCCTTTGCTATGAATACAGAAATATTCTCCATTACAAACTACAATAGAATACTTATAAGAGGAAATATTCAAAGTGTGGATTCAGCTAACATAATATATCCCAAGGGTTAAGAAGGGAATGAAAAATTATGTATCAAGAAGCTCCAAGTTTTGGAATTTAAGAGCACCATCATATAATAAAAACTAATACATTAAAAAAAATAGTGCACGTCTCCTTTGCATTGTATTTGAATATATCTATAATGTGTTCACACCCATTTGAATGTAAATAACATGTTTTCATTTTGAATATATAAAATCTTACACAAAACACACACTCCAATTCATAATCATCATTAATAATATTTTGGCTCTTCTGCATAACAAGTAAATGAACCAAATTACTATGAATCTATGCTTTAGTATATGTAACTAATGATCATTCTATTTATACCTATGCATACACAATTATATTTTTTTCCCTCTCTAATCTAGTTATACCTTACATACACTTGTTTTTGCACAACATTGTTTTTAATAAAAATATTTAAATTTGATGGCTTAAATAGTAAAGTAGATGATTTGATTAATTTCAAAATTAGATGTTAGAATATGTGCTTGAGTATTAGAGGACATCAATACACTTAAAATTTTAGAAAATACTAATTTAGTTATTCTCTTCAAGCAACATTAAAATTTTATTTTATATATAATTAAGAAAAAACCAGTAACATTCTAATAATATGAATTTAAAAATAAAGCCTTAAGGGATAATTTAGTTTTCCGAGTTCCTATTCTTAAGTACTTCGTCTATCAAGAGGTCACGGGGTCACATCTCCTCAACATCTTTGGGGTTTGGCCTTGCTAGTTGGTTTGGCCTTTCTAGTTTGGTTGGCGGATAGATCCCTTCAGATTGATCTACCTGGATTTTCCCGTGGGTGTAGATGATCTACCTAGAATTTCCTGTAGGTGTAGTGGCCAGTAAGTATCCATGAACCACCCATAACAAAATATGAACTTAAAATTAAAAATATTAAAGAAAAATAAAACACTATACTATCTCAATAGATTTAATAATCTAAACTTGAATTAAAATACTTCATTCTCATAACAATGATGCTATTATTCAACATGGGGAAAGCTATAAAAAATTTGCACATGTAATTATTTGTAACTACAAAAAAAAACTTGTATTAAAATATTAAATAGAAAAATAAAACACTATACTATCTCAATAAATTTAATAATCTAAAATTGAATTAAAATCCTTCATTCTCATAACAATGATGTTATTATTCAACATATAGAAAGTTATTAAAAAATTGCACATGTACTTTACCTTGACCTAAAAAAAGACTTGTATTTTACCTTGACCGCACATATTTGTTTCTAATAAGTTTAAAACTCAAATATATAGATTAATAAAATACAATCTATTTAGGTATAAGCCTTGAAATTGAAAATTATTGTGATACTAATATGTATCTAAACAACTAACATAACAAACCCCAAGAATATTTAGAAACCAAGGATGATTCCATTTGGATTCCCAATGTATTAGTTTAATGATTAGTTTAATGATGATATGTTTGAGCTACCTAAACAAAACAACTATAAAACATCCAAATAAGTCTGTTATTGAAAATCACTTTGCAACCATTATGAAATTTGAGGCATCTCAAAAAAATTTAATGTGATATTTACAATTATTCAACTATTTTGAAATCCGAGGGATTTCAAAATTTAAATAAAATATAATCTAATTTTTGAAATGGTATCACTTTCCAAATTCCAATATAACAAATGTCTATTTTAATTTAAAGTATTCTTTTTACTCGATTATATTTTGAGTATTCTTTACTAGTGTATATTAGAATTTTTTTATTTTTTATTACCAAATATATTTAAATTATTTTTATTAAAGACTGAGGTATGAGACTTTTTGAGGAGGGAATATTTCAGAACTATTTTATATTTAGAGATATTTTTAAGAATGTAAGAATCTCATCAATTAGAGTGTTTCTGTACAAAAATTATGCCTTTCAAAAAATAAATTGAGCTATCATATTTGATCACTCTAACATGGGTTGATGCCTTAATAGCCCATGTTATTTATGCAAAATGAGTTAGAGAGACGAGATATATAAAAAATATTCTAAAATTGTAACTTTAATTGAGAGTTAATAATTTAATTATAATTTATCTATTTATTATGTAAATTTTAATATATTTTTTTATTATGATTTTTTTTTTTTAATTTTTCTATTTTGTGGAAAAAATTAATCTCTTATTACAAAATTGAACTGCTAATTGAAAAACCTTCTAATTGGAATATAAACAATAAAATATTAGATGCTAGTTGAAACAATAAAATAAATTTAAAATTATTTATTTATATTTTTCATTTATATTTCTTTTTTATTTTTTGATCTGTTAATATATATATATATTATGACTACTATTTAATACTAATGTTATTGAAAATTGTTTTTTTTAATATTATAAAAATAAAATATATTATATTTTTTTTTTTTTTTTTTTTATAATTATATATTTTTATATTTTAATCTCTTTCATATTAATTATATTTATTATTATTATATATATAATATAAATAATACAATTTGAAAAATATGTATTTATTTATGAGCGAGTTATAATAATTCTTTTAACATTTTTATGAAAAGTAAATTGCCATGCAACACTCGCCAATTTTGATGGATTTCTTGTTTATTTATTAGCCAGTTATAATAATTCTTTTAACATTTTTATGAAAAATAAATTGCCATGCAACACTCCCGATTTTGATGGATTTCTCAGTTATTATCTCATCACATGGATTTGGATTTGAATTATAATTTTTTATGTAAAGTGATTTTACTTGACTCTACTACTACTATCGATATTTTTAATTTTTATTTCGCCTTTATTTTATGTGCACGGTAATTTTGTTTTTCTTGGTTTAAAATGCCTTGACCCATTTGCTGCTCGATCTAAACTTCATAAGTTGTTTTATTTTAAAATTCAGAACTCAGCCTTTGTTATGGATTTTGATTTCTTTATTTATTTAGATGACACTTTGCAAAAAAGTTCTCTGGTCTAAAACAAATCATAACTCATCTCTAGAGATGAGGGATATTACACTTCACTTTTGAATCACTGTATGAGTAGAATAATCTCCCAGCCCTACCATCCACAGTTAATGAGTAGAATAATCTCCCAGCCCTACCATCCACAGTTAATTGTAATATTAGATTAGGACATCAACGAGGAAATTAATTAGGATGATATTTATACAAATTATATGAGTTGGATTATGAATGATGAATAAAGGAAGTGTTTTGCTTTTTTTTTATTATTGTTGTTTAGCCTGTTTTTTCTTTCTTCATTGTTGAAGTGTTTTTTATAGTAATTATATAAAGATTTATCTTTAATTATTAAGTTTTGTTTTTCAAAATGTAAATGATTAAAATAAGGACTTTGATAAAATATAAGTAGATCGAACGAGGAAAATTTTTATTATTATTATTTAAACATTATAATATAATAAAAGTAATCTAAAGTTCAGAAATTTTATTTTTTCAAATAGTTTCATGAAAGAATATTATCAACATTGTAATTATAATCAACGCCAATAGGGTTTTGAGAATATTGAATCTTTAAAAGAAGGGCTTAGGATATGAATGTGAATGCTAATTGAGATGTATTTACCTAATCATTTTTTTTTGGATAGAGAGGGCTAAATATTGAGCTTAATTATTTAAAGTTTCATTTAATGGGATATTAATACCATTAGGAGTGAAGAGTATTTTTGAAATCATCAAAGGTGTGATGAACATAACTTCTCAATAAGAATCAATAATTTAGCATATAGAATTATGTGTTGCAGTACCCATCAATAGTTTAGCACATAAAATTATGTGTTATACAAAATAGTACATGGAAAGAACAATGGATTTGTCTAAATTATTTATATAGGAGAGAATTCATTTATATGTAATGGATTTGTCTAAATTATTTATATAGGAGAGAATTCATGCTTTTACATTTCGGTGTTTCCATGGCCTATTTGTATTTTGTTTTTTTCCCATGTAAAAAAACACCTTACCTCAAGCACATAGGAAAGAATAATGTATTCTATAGGACTCTAGGTGGTATGACAATAAGGATAAAATAAAACATGTCACTTATGGAATTAAACATGGTTGAGAAGGATAACACATTGTTCAACCCAATTAACAATAGGATATGTGTCTTATTTAATAATGGGTGTCATTAGATATTATGCACTCAATCAATATAATTCCTTTAATGTTAATCAATTTTTTAGGGTTGGAAGGACAATGCATAAGTTTAGCTTGAAGAATGGACTTTTTCCTTGGTCAAATAAACAAAGTAGGAAATACAACATAGTTGAGTGCTAACTAATAACAAGTAAAAGGCTTACATGATAGATTATATTATCTTAGGCCTATAGAATTTGAATTTTGGAATTAACCTTTGAGAATGCACTCATGTTCACTACCACTTCCAACTAGTGCAATGATAGCTATTTATAAAATCAATGTTTCAAAGAATAAAGTACTTAGAGTAATGCTCGTGAGATACCCAATAATTTACTCCATAATGGTAGTGATTCTTCAGGTTATTACTACAAGACTTATTCATTCTAATTCCATGCTAAAATGGCTATAATAAACTCTATCATTCCCACTACTTTTGTGGAAAACCATCTTCGGAGGAATATGCTACTTTGCAACCCATTCTTTCAATTTTAAAAAATAGTCAAGAATCACCACATTCCTTTGATGTTCACCATGCATCCAATAGTAAACCTTTTCAAAGAGTCTTAACCTTATAGAACTCAATGGGATTGCAGTTCAATAATGAACTTCAACCATCTATCTTGGCCTATACTTATAAAAGTTCATATGGGATTGTAGTTAAATAATGAACCTAAACCATGGATCTTGGCCTTATTTTTTCTACTTTATCTAATATTTGAGAAATCACCTTCTCACATTACTTCCATTTAAACTTTGATGATGTTCTAACAAATCCATGATTCAATGAGTTTCGAAATGGAAAAGTTGTGTTCCTATCAAAATTTGTATCACCACTAAATAAAATAAGATAATTAAAGAAGGTTTCCTCTATAACTTTCCAAATTAGCACAAAAGAAATGGGTCTATAACACATTCACATAATATTCAAATTAGAAATCATTTAGTTCCAATATAATATTGCTAAATCATCCTGCATTATTCCCATTTTTTTTTCTTATAAAAATATAAGAAATGAAGTTTCACCTAATTAGAAGTCTTGGGTTCAAATAGTGTATTATACAAGTTGTGAGAAGTTGGACATGATGAAGATGTAGTCCTACCAAACTTACAAAAAAACAATAAGAAATTCCCTAATATTATCTCCTTATTTGCAACAATTCCACCTGTCATTGAAATTTATCCCTTTTAGCATAGAAACTATGGCCAATTCTACAATACAATCTCCAAATTTAAATAGTATAAACTTATAAAAAACATTTCTTAAAAATTTAACCCGTATATATTAAAAAACACATATCTATCAAAAAAAATATACATAAAAACAATTGCATAAATCCTCATACTTTAATTCGTACCCAAAAAAACACATTTTTTTTCGAGAATCAACTTCTTTATCATGTAAACAAATAAATACATTAAAAAACACCAGAATTAAATAAGCTACTTATTGAGTATCAAGTAAATGGAATCATAATCTATATTAAACAAATTTACATGTGCAAAGAGTTACTAGACTCAAAAAAATTCATGGTCACAATGATTTTTATCACATTCCAAAAGTATAAAGTTAGAGAAAGAGACTTGAAATAGAGTAGTTGATCGTGGAAGTAATAACCCTATAAGAAGCCCTCTTGTTCCCTCCTGCAAAATTAACCCTATAAGAAGCCCTCTTGTTCCCTCCTGCAAAATTTTCCATTTGATTTCATGTTTCAAATTTTCCTGGTTCCTTGCTATTGATATATGAGCTAGCAGTTTTCCATATATATTAGTAGAATCCAGTATAGAACAAACCCTATATCAATTATTACGATATTGTGCCAAGTGTTTTCATCACATTTAGTTCTAATATTTCCACTAGAGACAATAAGGGCAACCATGAAGGCGGAATTTGGCACTCATTTTTAGTAAAAAAGTTAACTGGGTGGTTTATGCAAATATAGTTTAGCGGCGACGGCCTGCGCTGATTGCTGAGTGAAAGTGAATAGAGTGCAAAGATGATTTTCAATGACCTGGAGCGTCCAAAGAAAACCTTGTCTTCTAATGCACTGGCAAAGAAATCAGCAGCGATTTCGCTGGATTTGAGTCTGTCGCCATTCCGCTCGTTTTCTGATCCCATTGCTTTGACTATTTCCATGGCTAATTCTGGCTATAAGTATATCCGGGAAGAGAGGCATTGTCATTTGGGTTATAAGGACTTCAACCAAGGCGTTGGGAAGTCAATATTTTCATACCCAGGAATCAGGCTAAACAAACACTACTTAAGAGCAAGGGCGATTTCTCAGAAAATTAGAAGCTGCAAGAGTGCTACAATATTTAACAAAAGTTTTATAGAGTCACCTCCTTATTCTGAAGAGGGGTGTGAATCGCTCGTATTTCGCTGTAATTTCTGCTGGAGAAGGTTTCCAACGCTCAAGCATTAGGAGGTCACCAGAACACTCATAAACAAGAGCGTGACTCCGAAATGACTGCACTTCGCACTGAAGGGCCTGCGTATTCCTTGGTTGAGAAAACCTGGCATCATGTGGATATTCCAAGTTCAGCAACCAAACTGCGACAAAGCCATGTTAGCATTTGGACGACCAACCCCAAATTTTCATTTCATTTTAATGGCCAATGGATGCATGACCGCGCTTTAATAGAAGCTTTAAATGTGATATCTGAAATAGTAAAGTTGATGATTTGATTAATTTCCAAGATTAGATTCTAAAATATGTTCTTGAGTATTAGAAGATGCAACGCATTTAAAAATTTAGAAAATACCAAGCCAATTACTCTCTTCGAGTGCTATTAATTTTTCTACATTTTAATAATATCAATTTATAAGTCCGAATATCAAATATTACAAATGAAAAATAAAAAAATGAAATATCATGGTAGGTCAATGAGTTTAATAATTCTCATAATAATGATGTTATGATTCAAAATATGGAATGCTATAAAAATTTTGCACATGTATTTTACCTTCACCTACAAAAGGAAGGGACATGTACCATATGTTGATGTACATTAATGTGTTACTAATAAGTTCAAAATTTAAATATATAAATTAACAAGGGAAGCTGCACCATAGCTAGTTCATCCCTGGCGCTTGAAGAAAACTACGAGACCAGTGTTACGATAATCGAAGGTTGGTTTTGGAGTTTTTTTCGTTACAATCCACAAAATTTACAGGTATCTTATAAATCGACGCATAAATTTTTCTACTAAACTTTAAAATTGAAAACCTTTTGCAAAATTATTTCATTGTATATCAAAATATGTTGGCATTGTATATCAAAATATGTTCACAGTTCTCTCCAAAGGGTTTAATTTGAAAGCTTCCCACACCTTCCCATTTAGAGAATTTTGTTAAATGCCTGTAAACTTATCATTACTAGAAAAATGAAAGCAAACCAATTTTATTGAGAAGAAAATGCACAATCAGTTAAACGTTTTGGTATTTTCTTATAAAATTCATTTACTATCATTTTGGGAAAATTTATATACATGTACTTTGCATTGCTTTTCTTTAAAGAAGTCCATGTAAATAAGTCTATCCCTAATGTAAGTTCTACCAAGTCTAGATATATTTCCTTTACTGTCAGGCATTAGATTTATTTTAAATAAGTCTTTTTCTAGTGTGAGTTCTACCAAGTCTATATAGATTTATTTTACTGGTAGGCGTTAGATTTCTTTTAAATAAGTCTTTTCCTAGTGTGAGTTTTAGCAAGTCGAGATAGATTTCTTTTACTGGCAGTCATTATAGAGGTAATGATTCAATTAAAGGAGGTGATTAATTCAATATTGGTGTGTTGCTCATAGTTAGTTTCCTTAAACCCTATATGCCCTAATAGCATTGCATAATAAACACTATAAAATTCTAGCTATGCTAATACATAATACCAATTTCATAATACCAATTTCTGTTAGTAGTATCGTCATTAAATCCTCTTCTCCATGCGAGGAAGCTACCTACAGAAAGAATCCAGGGAAGCGAGCTAATACCAATTTCTATTAGTAGTATCGTCATTAAATCCTCTTCTCCATGCGAGGAAGAAGCTACCTACAGAAAGAATCCAGGGAAGCGAGCTAATACCAATTTCTATTAGTAGTATCGTCATTAAATCCTCTTCTCCATGCGAGGAAGAAGCTACCTACAGAAAGAATCCAGGGAAGCGAGCTTCAGGACTAAGAGCAACTGAAGTACCACCGATGTATTGTATGATCCTCTTCCACACAGTATTGAGCACTCCTGAAAGACAACATAGAAATGGAAGAAACTTTAGTGCCATGGAGCAAAGATGAGGTAAATCTTAGGTAATGCAAGTTCAGGTAATGCTTTAAGCTTAGGTCGGCAAAGTGAATGAGGAAAGCAGTTATACATGGGAGGCCACTGTTGGCTTTATTCGTAACTTAACAACACCCCTGTAACTTGAAAGCACACCATTACATGCACACAATCGTGTCTTCATCTACATATACATTAGCAAATACTCGAGACATTAAACATTTAATTCTTGCTAACTAATGCTAACATTAGTTTCTATTTCAGACTACTTGGAAATACCTAAAAAAATAATATATGATTAAACCGAAGTTATATAACGAAACAGGAAGCATATAGCATTTCTGCCTCGGGAAGAGGTCAAATAAAACGATCAAAATATGCAATTGGTCCTGGAAATCATTCCCCCAATTTCATAAGCTAAGCAACATTAGTTTTATAAAACAAAGTTAAAAACTTTCAGTTCATGATAAGCAGTAATAATGTTTCTGCTCATTTCAATCCAAATATATAATTGATTCTGAAAATCATTCCTACAATTTCATAGACTGAACAACATTTATTTTATGAACAAAATTAAAAACTTTAATTTACAATAATGCTACTGCCTCCCTTCGATTACTATAATCCACTACCGCTAATAAGATACAATCAACTTCGCTATAAATCTTGAAATTGAAATTTGTCCTTATACAATGTATATAAACACCCAACGCCAACACATTTCAATGATGATATATTCTTGAAGCTACCTAAACCACATAACAAAACTATTATAAGACGTCCAAATTTGTTTGTTATTGAAAATCACTTTATTGGAAAGAACTTACTTTATGAAAACAACTTATCATAATATATGCTTTTCCCCTTCCAAATTAAATATGATATTTGCACCTATGCCTCGATTACGAAATTCGAGGCAGCCGAGAATTTGAATGTGAGATTTACACTTATTCAACTATTATCAAATTTTATCAAATTTGAGGGATACCAAAATTTAAATAAAATACGATTTGACTTTCCAAATGGTCTCGCCATCCAAATTCCAATATAACATATGCCTATTGCAATCTCAACTTTCCTTTTACTTGATATTTTTAGAAATCGTTTTGTTATAATAGATTTAAAACATAATTTAAAAATTTTAATTAATAGATTTTTTGAGAAATGAAAATAAAAGTTAATAGAAGCTTATACTTTCGAGGATGAATACTTTCGAGGATGAATGATATAAATTGAGATTAAGTAGTTTATAGAATTTATTTTAGAGAATTAGGGTTTGAGATTTTTTAGGTTATTTTAAGATATTAAATGATATTTTTTTTTGGGAGGGACTGGTATATGTTATTTTATACTTTGAGATAGTTTTAAAAATATAAAAAATTTATCAATTGGATTGTCTATACAAAAGTTATGTCTCCTAAAAGTATGTTGAACTATATATTTGATGATTTTT
>APFE030781530.1:100347-122731 GCA_000404065.3 Pinus taeda
AGAAAAATATATATATTACATAATAATTTTGATTGGTCGAAATACTTTTTTTAGATTTTCATAACAACAAGTGATTACAAAAGATGTCTTAATGACCCCATTTCCCTCATTCTTAGAGGACTAGTTGGAATTGGGAGCTGCCACAAATAACTTTTTACATACTTTATTTCCATTTTACTTTGAAGACATACCATGATGAAGGGAGGCAAAAATATTACCCAAACTGAAAACAACATCTCAAAGAGGAGGATGGGGAGGGAGTACAGGGGGAGCTGCCAAATATCCAGCATGGTCATGCATATGAAAATCAATATGTTCCACCCAAGCTTCCAGGCTACAGAGGTGGTCATTCGTTCGACGATGGTTGCGATGAAGACTATCTAGTTGTTCCAATATCTCATTTTGACTTAATTGTACATCATTTATATAAGCAACTAGTTCATTGTGGTCATCATACATGTGGTCTCGAAGAATGCCCATATGAACCTGGATGGTTCGAAGTTTCTCTGCTATGGAATCCATGGTTTTTGGAGCCACAATACGTCATTTAGAACAAGCAAGAGAGAACGCCACTTCACCTTCACGTTCTAGGATTGTCACATTTCCAGAAGATGAGTTGTGACTAGAAGTCTGGTGGCCCACGTGATGTGATTCCCCCGCGCACCCCCCCCCCCCCCCCCCGACGAGGCCTCCCTCATTGGGGCAACATTGTTTTTACTTCAAAAGAGTTGGTCGTTGGGTTCTTGGAGCACCCTTCAAAGGTCTTGCTAGAGCAAAGATGAGGACAAACACTAGAACCAAGATACAAATTGTCTGTCCTAAAGCAAACAGCCACCCAACCAGGGAATGTTCACAGTCAGGCAGAGCCAAATTCCCCTGAAACCCAATGGCTTCCTAAAACCCAATGGCTTCCTAGAAAAGACTCTTCCCAACAACCCACTAACTCTCTAGTGTAGACAACAACCACCCAAATGAACTGAGAGTGATCCCACAAAATACCTACCTTGGAGTAACACCAATTCAAACAAAAAAGAGCACGAGAGAGAGAAACATAGATACCTATGGTCAAGCAACAACCATAAGAGGCCTCCGAAGGAAAACCAGAAATTGACCATCCTCAAAAGCCAAACAGATGAAACCCATGGTTGTAGCTAATAACAAAGACAAAATGGGACACTTTGGAAACTACCAAACTCAAAAACCACAATTTATAATAGTCCCCTGGCAAAGACCCCCATGGATGTTTGGGGTGGCATAAGATAGCCCACTTAACTAAGAAAAAACACTATGACAAAGTTACCTACTTAACCTTAGTGGAGAAGACCAAGCAGGATCCAGCTACTCCAATTTGAGCATGGGTGCCGAAACTTCCAATCGGAGACTATGCTTAGACCCAATTCTCTGCCCAGGGGTGTTTCTGGATCCAATATACTTGATTGAGAGTCAAATTCATACCAAACTAAGGTGAAACGAGCTACCACTTCACTGCTCATCTAAAGCCAAGACCTCAATAGGCTTCCATGGTCCCTGTCGCACACTTTACAATGCTCCTTCCTTCCCAAATTCATCTCCCAAAATTTCAATTGGGAGTGTAACACTCTCTTACCTCTTACCATAACCAATGCACCATCTGGAGAGTTATTCCCACAAGTATACTAATTGATTGAACGCTCATTAATATGAGCATTACTATTACATAGTGAAAAGAAAAATCTCAAAAAACCTCTATTCTCTATTCTAACCTATCGTCACCTCATAAAAAGTATTATATAATTATTATAATAATAATAATAAAATGATATATATATATATATATTAATAATAAACATGATATATATATTATAAAATATTTAAATATTAATAGGGGAAATTTAAATATCCAATTTTATTATTTTAATATTTTTATTTATTATCTAATTATATTAATTGTCCCTATTCAATATAAGTTTTTTAACATTTTTATGTAAACTAAATTGCCATGCGACACTCGTTGATTTTGATGGATTTCTCAGTTATTATCTCATCACATAGTTTCGGATTATAATTATTTTATTTAAAGTGATTTGAGTTGACTCGATTACTATCGATATTTTTATTTTGTGTTTCTCCATTATTTTATGTGCACGGTGATTTCGTTTTTCTTTGATTAAAAAACCTTGACACAATTGCTACCTGATCTACACGTCATAAGCTATTTTATTTAAAAAGTCAGAATTCAACGTCAATGGGGAAGCATCAACCTAATCACTTTTTTTTGTTTTTAAGAGAGAGGGGAAAATGTTGAACTCTATCATTTAAACTCTTTGTTTAATGGGATTATAATGTCATTGGAGAGTGATGAATATTTTTTTATGTACATAACTTCCTAATAATTATCAATCTTATACCATATAGGATAGGATAACGAGAGGTAGAAAATAGTAGGTGGAAAGAACAATTAGGTTTAAGAGTGGCAGAAACTAGTAAGGGAAAAGAATAATGGATTTGGCTTATTTTTTTTAAAGGAGAGAATTTAAGTTTTTATATTTTTGTATTTTTTTAATGGATTATTTGTTTTTTTATTTTTTTTCCACGTAAATAAAGCATTTTCTTTTTAAGTTTATAGGCAAGTATCACATATTTTGTAGGGCTAAAGACTATATAATAAAAATGATAAATCTAACATGGAAATTATGATAATTAAACATGGGAGAGGAAGATAACAAACTCTTCCCAAACACTCCAATAAACCCAACTGAGAATGTGATACCTATTTTATTCAATAACAAGGGTCAATGGAGATTATACACTCAATCAATATACCTTATTCAATGTTGATCCAATTTTTAGGGTTGGAAAGACATAACATAGGCTTAACACTAATTATGGGTTTTTACCTTGGCTCTATCAAAAAAGTAGAAAAAAAACGAAAATTGAATGCTAACTAATATCCAGTAGAAGACTTATCGAATAAGCTATATTCTCTTAGGCCTATAAAATTTGAATTTTGAAATTGAGCTTTGAACATGTACTCATCTTCACTATTCCTTCAAACTAGTGCAATGCTAGCAATATTTATAAACCCAATGTTTCAAAGAATAAAGTACTTAGAATAATGCTCCTCCGATACCAAATAACATAATCCTTAATGGTAGTAATTCTAGTGGCATCCTTATAAGGTTACCACTATAAGACTATGATTCATTCTAAATCCATGTTGAAATGTCTACACCTAAACTATATTATTCCCACTACCTTTTGGGAGAACCACCTTGGTTGGAATAAACTACTTTGGAATCCATTCTTTCAATTTTAGAAATCAATCACCTATCACCACATTTGTTGGATGTTCACCATGCATCCAAGTAGTCAACCATTTCAAAGGTTGTTAGCCTTATAGAACTAATATAGAATTGTAGTTCAATAATGAAACTCAACCATCAATCTTGGCCTTATTATTTCTACTTGATGTAAGGTTTGAGCAAACACCTTGTCACACATCACTTTCATTTAAGTTTCGATGATGTTCTAACAAATCCAAGATTTTATGGGTCTTAAAATGGCAAATAAGAAAATTGAATATGAGTTCCTCTCTATTTTTCCAAATTTGCACAAAATTTTTGGACTATAACACACTCGCATGAAATCTATCATTATCAATCATTTAGTTCCAATATAATAGATACATATAGATGCATCCAACATTATGTCGATTATGATTTTTATAAGAATAAATTCATATGTTTTAATATCCACCAAAGTTAGAAATAATTGAATAGATTCTAATGCTATAGAATAATAATAAGAACTTATCCATTACTAGCTACTTATTTGCAACTCGTCCAAATCCCACATTCTTGCTTGTAGCATAAGAACTAGGGCCAATTCTGCAATACAATTTCTAAGTTCAAATAATTTAAATTTATAAGAAATCATTGTTCACAAAATATAGCCAATATACATTCAAATAAGAATATATATTAACACATGTACATTTTTTCCACACATTTTTAGTAAAAAGATTAAGTAGATATTTTATGAAAATATAGTTTAAAGACCAGTCCTTACAAAGAAATAAATATCCTTAAACAAGTGTCCTTAAAAGAAAAATAAATATCCTTGAAATTAAAATTGCATTCAAACAAAATCACCTTTAAGAAAGGAAAGGATTAAAGGAAAGGACACTACATTTATAGAAACAGAAAAAACATGATAAATATCCTTAAACAAGTGTCCTTAAAGAGAAATAAATATCCTTGAAATTAAAATTGCATTCAAACAAAATCACCTTTACGAAAGGAAAGGACACTACATTTATAGAAACCGAAAAAACATGATTTAAATCCTTATCGCACTGTATGTGCAATACATTCGAAGGGTATTATCCTTATAGAACTCATATTGGATTGCAGTTCAATATTGAACCTCAACCAGTTATCTTGGCATTATAGTTTCTGTTTGATCTGACGTTTCAGAAATTGCCTTTTCACATGACTTTTGTTTAAATTTTTATGATGTTGTAATAAATATTTAATGAATTTTGAAGTGGAAATAGGATGGTTTTATCAAAATTTATATTAGTATAAATATGTTTTAATCATAGATTTAACATGAGTAAAGAGAGATTATATTTTTTCATTTGTAAATTTATTTTAGAGTGCAAAAATAATGTGTATTTTTTTATTGTTTAGATTATATTTTTGAATGTTATAGAGATTACATAACATGTACATTGATTCATTTTATTACACAGCATTAAATAATTATTTTGTTATCTAATATATAAATCAATACATTCATATTAAAGATATTTTATTTATAAGCCACATTAATATTTATTCTATATAATATTAAAATATTTTCTTGTAACATTGTTCATTACTTTACATGAAAATTATATTACGTCATATGACAACTAATTTATTATATATATATTATATATATTATATATATATATATATGATCCAACATCTTTTCTATTTAGAGAATATTCTATTTTTATTTTAAGAGAGAGAACGAACATACTTACACACTGCCTTCACACCGGGTTATAGAATGAGCCTCTTGACTCAATCACCGCTAAATAAAATAAGAAAATTAAACAAGATTTCCTCTATAACTTTCCAAATTAACACAAAAAATTTGGGTTATAACACCTTCACATAACATCTATTATTAAAAATCATTTAATTTCAATATAATAGATTATTAAAGCATCCTGCATTATTCTTTTTTTAAATAAAAATAAAACTATATTTTTTTGATATCAACAAAAATTATGAATAATTAAATAGACTCTACTTCTATTAAAAAAAACAATAAAAACTTCAGTAATATTGTCATGTTATTTGTAATAATTCCACTTACACTTAAAATTTATCCTTTGTAGCATAATAACTACGGCCAATTCTGCGATACAATTTTCTAGTTCAAATAATTTAAATTTATAAAAAAACCAACTTTTACAAAATATAACCCATGTATATTCAAAGAAAACATATCTATTAACAAATAAAATATGCCTAAAAAAAAGAAATATACATAGAAACAAGTGGATAAATGATTTGACAAAAATCATTCTTAATTCTTTATTTATTTTTGAGATTATTGAATGCGATGATGTAAACCCTAAGTTCTTCATACTTTCAGTCACCCAAAAAAGGGTTAAAAACACAATTTTTGTTTTTGTTTTTATTTCTTTCGAGAATCAACTTCTCAACTTGGAAACAAATAAATACCGTCAAAGACCATCAAAATCCCCCAAAAAAAAAAAAAAACACAATTTTTGTTTTTGTGTTTTTTTTCTTTCAAGAATCACTTCTTAGCTTGGAAACAAATAAATACCATCAAAGACCATCAGAATTAAATAAGCTACTAATTGAGTATCAAGTAAATCGAATCGCAATCTATATTAAAAAAGTTTACATATGCAAAGGGTTATTGGACTCATAAAAACACATGATTTGAAAAAAAAGTCACACTGGTTTTTATCGCATTCCAAAAATATAAAGTTAGAGAAAGAGGCTTGAAATAGAGTAGTTGATCGTGGAAGTAATAACCCCATAATATGCAAAATTTCCCATTTGATTTCAGTTTTCAATTTTTCATACTTCCTTACTATTGATATATGAGCTACCAGTTTTCCATATATATTAGTAGAATCCAGTATAGAACAAACCCTATATCAATTACTACTATATTGTGTCAAGTGTTTTCATCACATTTATTTCTAAGAATACTCAAAATGCAATATTTCCTCATTAGTAAAATGGTTAATTGGGTAGTTTATGCAAATATTGTTTAGCGGCGACGGCCTACGCTGATTGCTGAGTGAAAGTGAATAGAGTGCAAAGATGATTTTCATTGACCTGGAGCGTCCAAAGCAAACCTTCTCTTCCTCTGCACTGGAAGAGAAATCAGCAGCGATTTCGCTGGATTTGAGTCTGTCGTCATCCCCCTGGTCTTCTGATTCCATTGCTTTGGCTATTTCCATGGCTAATTCTGGCTTTAACTATATCCTGGAAGAGAGGAATTGCCGTTTAGGTTATAAAGACTTCAAGCAAGGCGTTGGAAAGTCAATATTTTCAAACCCAAGAATCAGGCTAAACAAGCACTATTTAAGAGCAAGGGCGATTTCTCAGAAAATTAGAAGCTGCAAGAGTGCTACAATATTTAACAAGAGTTTTATAGTCACCTCCTTATTCTGAAGAGGGATGTGAATCGCTCGTAGTTCTCTGTAATTTCTGCGGGAGAAAGTTTCACAACGCTCAAGCATTAGGAGGTCACCAGAACACTCATAAACAAGAGCGTGACACCGAAATAGTTGCACACCGCACTCAAGCGCCTGCGTATTTCTTGGTTGAGAAAAACTGCCATCATTTGGATATTCCAATTTCAGCAACCAACCCGCGACAAAGCGACGCTGGGGTTTGGACGGCCAACCCCAAATATTCACTCCATTTTAATGGCCACGAGGAGACGAATTTGAAGTTCAATGGATACATGTGTTCACTTTAATAAAAAGCTTTAAATTTGATATCTCAACTAGTGAAGTAGATGATTTGATTAATTCAAGATTAGATTCTAAAATATGTTCTTCAGAACCGGAGGATGCCAACACATTTGAAAATTTAGAAAATACCAAGCCAATTGCTCTTTTCATTTTTTTATATGCAATTAAAAATAATCCAATGAAAATTAAAAATAGAAATATTAAATACCACAAATGAAAAATAAAAAAGAAACACCATGGCATGTTAATAGAAATATTAAATACTACAGATGAAAAATAAAAAATGAAACACTACGGTGAATGAGTTTAATCATTCTCATAATAATGATATTATGATTCAAAATATGGAAATAAAAAATAAAAAATCTGTACTTAAAATTTATTTTTGAGTTACAAAGGAAAGAGGTATATACTCTATTTTGATGTAAATTAATATGTGTTACTAACCAGTGTTACATAGTAGCTAGTCTTTATTTCTTAATTTAAATATACTTAAATTAATGAATCAAAACTGCAATTGTGCTGTATAGTGTTTTGAATTTAGATTGTTTGTATGGTAAGACTTCATACTATATCATACTTCAATTAATATTGTTTAAAAAAAATAAAAAATGCATTCTCTAAGTTAGAGTCTAGATTAATGTGTGAATTGAAAAAGTCATTTTTGGTAAATGCCTAAATGTCAAATTATCTTATAGAAAAATATTTACTTTCTCAAAAAGTTTTTTTTATTTTGTCATGTAAAAAAAACATGATTATTGTACATCACTAATTATTCCCTAAGCAAAATCATGTTTAACTTCTATAAGTGTTTGTAAGAAATTCTAAGAGAATACTAATTCACTTAAGAAATAATAAGAATTGACTCCATCTTAGTTTAAGATTTATTATATAAAAATTCAATAGAGTAAAATTTATTTCACATTAAGATTGTTTTGAATCCCAACTTGAATTTGTAAAATATCATATATATATATATATGAATGAAATACCCTTAATTTCACTAGATTTTATTATTTTTAACAGAAAAATAAAATACTATAATAAGCAAGTTAGTGTTGTTAAATTAAATTTTATATATGTATAATTTGTTGCCATAAAACAAGTAAAAAAATAAGGCTTAAAAAGTGGTAATTGAAAATAAGATAATGCCTTTGCAGAGCTAGAAGATTTCATTATATATAGTACAACAACATCAATGAATTGAATTGAATTGCAATTTGCATATGACATGTAAAAATAAAGTTCTAGTAATAAAATAAACATTTGTGTAATTCTGTTTAATAGAGTTTGTCTTTTCCAGTGCTTTCTTATTTCTACTTTCCTAGTTGTCATAATTATTTTTAATCCACATTGAGCCTCCTCCATTGCTACATAATGCATGTTGATGTCTTCTATGCACTTTTATAGGGTGAGTAATACATGGTATCAGAGTCTTGGCTTGAGTTTGATTTACTAATGACTAATATGATATTAACCACAAATTAAGATCAAGATAATTGTGAATGTTTAGAAATTTACTCACAACTACAAATTTGGTATACTAAAAACCTAGGAATATCAAGAAAATAATAAATTAATTTTATATTAAATATAATAATAAATAGAAAATATGAATAAAATATAATCATAATTTCAATTTCAAATAAAATAAAATAATATTTATAAACCTTTGTTTTAAGTTAAAATTATTTAGATTATAGAAAATTTGGAAAAAATATACCATTTTATTTGGCCCAATTTATATAACTCAAGATTGTCATTTTCACATATATAGTGAATAACTTTCAAAGGCTTATATCCTGAATAGTTTTCACTAGTGTAATGTGTTGATGGGTTTAATGCTTGTACATTCTTATTCATTATACTTTGAAATGCAAGATTTATTCACTCAGAGTTATATTATATTAGGCAATGAGATTAATTGATGAAAAAAACGATATTGTTCCTTAATACATCTAGGTGTGGACTTGACTAGATGGTTGTTTGACCATGTTTGACCATAGCTTGTTGATCGTCTTGATCTTATAGTTGACTAGCACCATTAGATGTATCTCTTAGATTTCCCCGGCAAGCGAGTTTTCCCAAAAAAAAAATCTTGTATTATCTTTGTGCAATGTGATCTCTACTGTCTTTACAATTTTATGATTGAAGTTTCTAAAATATAATTACTTAATGAATTAAATTAAAATTATTAAAAAAAACCATTAAAATAATTATCAATATTTTAAAATTTATACTTATATCTATTAAACTTGAAAAGCCAACCTAAATCATAGTTTTCATTGTTTAAATAGCTATTTTAAATATTTTATAAGATTCCAAACATGAAAATGAGTTTAATATTGCAATTGCAATTTATGAGAGATGAAATATTTACAATTTATATCAATTTAAATGTTTTAAATTAATTTTAATTTTACATCATATTCAGAAGATAAAATAAGAATATCCACTACTCTTATTCCTATTCATTATTATAATAATACTAATATTATTATTATTCCTAACACTAATAATGAATAAGAGCTTTACTATATCAAAGAATAAATATAGTAAAGTTACTATACTAAATATTACTATGTTCTTAATTACTTGTCAATTATAGTTCCTGATTATTACGTGTTGGTTATAGCTAGTAGCTAGCAGGTAATTGGAAGGAAAATACAATACAAAGGCAAAAACAAATGATCTTAAAAGACAAACTGGAATTCAAAACCTCCTCGAGTTATTAACTTTTCTTACTTTTGTATTATTGGTTAACAAATTTATGCGAAGATGTTAAACTTTATAGTTAATTAAATTAAAAATAAATAAAAAAAATTAATTATTTGAAATAAAAAAAATTAAGCTCTAATGTTAAAACTAATAATTTTTTTTTATTAAATCTAATTGAATATAAATTGACAAAAACTTAATACAAATATTAATAATAAATTTAAAAATCAAATATATAAATTAATAAAATACTTCATTATAATAAATCTTGAAAATTAAAATTAAAACTTAATCATCATACAAGTATATATAAACACCTAACATCAACCCCCAAATTTCAATGATAATATATTATTGAAGATTGAAATTGAAATTTGTCATCATACAATGTACATAAACACCCAACATCAACATCGACACCCCCAAATTTCGATAATAATATATTCCTGAAGCTACCTAAACAATATAACAAAACTATTATAAGACGTTCAAATTTGCTTGTTATTGAAAATCACTTTATTGGAAAGAACTTACTTTTATGAAAAAAGACTCATCATAATATGTGCATTTTCCCTTCCAAATTAAATATATGCATTTTGCTACCAAAATAAATATGATATTTGCACCTATGCCGCCATTACGAAATTCGAGGCAGCCCAGAATTTGAATGTGATATTTACACTTATTCAACTATTATCAAATTTTAGGATTACCAAAATTCGAATAAAATACGATTTAACGTTTCAAATGGTCTCACCTTCAAAATTCCAATATAACATATCCTATTGCAATCTCAACTTTTCTTTTACTCGTTATTTTTAGAAATCTTTTTGTTATTAAATATATCTAAATAAATTTTATATAAAAATATAGTTTAAAAATTAATATAATAAATTTTCCGAAAAAAAAAAAATTAATTAGAACTTTTTGTTATTGAGTAGGAATAATATAAATTGAGTTTATATAATTTATTTTATAGAATTAGGGTTTAGACTTTTTTGAAGCTATTTGGATTTTAAATGATAGTGTTTTTTTGGGAGGGGTATTTAGAGATGGTTTTAAAAATATAAGAATCTCATTAATTGAGGTTTTTACCTAAAAGCTAGGTTTCCCAAAAGTATGTTGAGCTAACATAATTGACTATCCTGACATAAGTGGATGCCATGATGCTATTAAGGCATGTTAATTTTTGTTATTCATGCAAAATTAGTAAGACACGTAAACATTGTGAAAATGACTCTAAAATGGTCAAAATTATAACCGTAGTTGAGAATATAAGAAATGCTTTGATTATGAATATTTACCTATGTGTTAATGTAAAATATTAAACGAATAATATTTTTTAATGATACATTGAAATTTTATTTTCTATCCTTCTATTTTATTGAGGTAGAAAATTGAAACCTTATTTCAAAATTAAGACTATTAAAAAAAACGAAAAAAATAAACGAAAATCAAATTATTATTATTATTATTAATTAATAATAATAATAAGAAGAATAATAATTATTATTATTATTATTATTATTATTTTTTTGTTTTTGAAATTCAATGATATTGTATTTTCTTTTACAGCATTATACACACATTACTATATATTAATAAAAATAAAAATATTCTATATTAAAAGCTATAATATATCCCTACTCTATTGGATTACCTATATTTTTATTATATTAATCACTAATATTGTAATTATATTATTAATAATATTATAATATAATAAGTGTTTTATTAATTAATGTTATATTATAGAAAAAATAATATATAATAATCTATCTATATATATATTATATTATTATTATTATTATTTGTTGGTGGAAATGCTTTCATTAGATTTTAAGAAAAAAAAAAAATTGATTACAAAGATGTCTCAACTACCCATTTTCCCTCATTCCTACCAAACTTGTTGGAATTGGGAGTAGAAGGATGCCATAGATAAGTCTTTACATGCTTTATTTCTGCAAGACTTTGAAGCCATACCATGCTGAAGGGAGACAAAAAGATCACTAGAGCTGGTAGCAACATCTTAAGGAGGGGGATGGGGAGAGAGTACAGGGGGAGCTGCAAAATATCGAATGTGATCATGCATATGAAAATCAATATGTTCCACTCGGGCTTCTAGGTTGCAGAGGTGGTCATTCGTTCAAAGATAGTTGCAGTGAAGACTATCCAGTTGTTCCAATATCTCATTTTGTTAGAATTGTATATCATTTATATAAGAAACTAGCTCATTGTAGTTGTCGTACCTATGGTATCGAAGGATATCCATATTAACCTAGATGGTTTGAAGTTTCTGTGCTATGGAATCCATTGTTGTTGGAGCCACGATATGGCCTCGATAACGAACTGGAGAGAGTGGCACTTCACCCTCACGTTCAAGGCTTGTTGGGTTTCCAGAAGATGAGTTGTGACTGGAAGTTGGGTGGCCCACATTGATGTGATGCACCCCACCCCCCACGGCGAAGCCTCCCTCGTTGGCGCGACATTGTTTTCACTACAAAAGCGTTGTTCGATGGGTCTTGAAGTATCGTTCAAAGTTCCTACTAGAGAAAAGATGAGGACAAACACCAGAACTAAGATATGAACTGCCTGTCCTAAAGCAAACAGGAACCCATCCAAGGAATGTTCAAGGATAGGTTGAGCGAGACTCCCCTAAAACCCAATGACTTCCCAAAAAAGACTCTGCCCACTAGTGCACTAACTCTCTGTTGTAGACAAAAACCACTTGAATGCACTGAGAGATATCCCAAATAATACCTACCCCGGAGTAACACCAATTCAAACAACAAGGAGCATGAGAGAGAGAAACGTAGATACTCGTGGTCAGCAAGAACCATAGGAGGCCTTTGAAGGCAAACCAGAAACAGGCCACCCACAAAATCCAAACGAAGGAAACCCACCACTATAGCTAATAACAAAAACACAATGGGACAGTTTGGAAACTAGCAGACTTGAAAACCACAATTCATAATAGACTCCGACAAGCTTCCATGGTCCCTGTCGCACGCTCTGCAATGCTCCTTCCTTCCCAAATTCATCGCACAGAATTCCAATCAGGAGCATAACGCTCTCTTACCTCTTAACATAATTGATGCACCGTCTAAAAAGTTCTTCCATGAATGTACTGATTGATTGAACCACTCATAAATATAAGCATTACTGTTACATGATAAAGAGAAATAAACCTAAAAAAATTTGTTGTAACATGTGGCGACCTTATCAAAAAAATATTATATAATTATTATTATTATGTGATAATAAAATCATTCATATTTTTATAAATTATTTATTATATATATATATATATATATATATATATATATTAATAAATTTTCATATTTTATTTTTTAAAATATTTTTTATTTATTATCTAATTATATTATAATTAATTTTCACCATTCAATATAAGTTTTTAAACATTTTTATGTAAACTTAATTGCCATGCAACACTCGTTGATTTTGATGGATTTCTAGTTATTGCATCGCATAGTTTCGAATTATAATTATTTTATTTAAAGTGATTTGAGTTGACTCTATTACTATCGATTTTTTTATTTTGTATTTCGCCATTATTTTATGTGCACGGTGATTTCGTTTTTCTTCGTTTAAAAAACCTTGACCCAATTGCTACCTGATCTACACGTCATAAGTTTTTTTGTTTAAAAGTCCAAATTCAACATCAATCGGGAGGCATCAACCTAATCATTTTTTTGAGATGAGGGAAAATGATAAACTCAATCACTTGGACTCTGGGTTTAATTGGATTATAATGTCATTGGAGAGTGATGAATATTTTTGAAATCATTAAAAGGTGTGATGTACATAACTTCTCAATAATTATCAATAAAATATTATACAGAATTATTGGTGGTAGAATATAATAAGTGGAAAGAAGGATTAGTATTACTATCCATAGAAACTAGTAAGTGGAAAGAATAATGGATTTGTGTAAATTATTTTTAAGAAAGAATTTAAGTTTTTATATTTTTATTTTTTTTATGAGTTATTTATCTTTTTATTTTATTTTCCCTGTAACAAAGCATTTTACCCTTAAGTTTATAGGTAAGTATAATATATTGTGTAGAGCTAAAGAACATATAATAAAAAGGATGAAATATAACATGGTAATTATGGAAATTAAATACGAGAGAGGAGGATAATATATTCTTTCTAATCACTCCAAATAAACTCAATTGAGAATGAGCTACGTGTTTTATTTAATAACATGTGTCAATAGAAATTATACACTCAATCAATATATCTTATTCAATGTTGATCCAATTTTTCGGGTTGGAAAGACATAGCACAGGCTTAACACGAACTATGGGCTTTTACCTTGGCCCCATCAACAAAGTAGAAAATACAAGAAAATAGAATGCTAACTAATATCAAGTAGAAGACTTATCGAATAGACTAGATTCTCTTAGGCCTATAAAGTTTGAATTTTGAAATTGACCTTTGAGCATGTACTCATGTTCACTATTCCTTCAAACTAGTGCAATGCTAGAAATATTTATAAACCCAATGTTTCAAAGCATAAAGTACTTAGAATAATGCGGCTCAGATACCAAATATCATACTCCTTAATGCTCCTCACATACTAAATAACATACTCCTTAATGGTATTAATTCTTATGGCATCCTTCTGTGGTTACCACTATAAGACTATGATTCATTCTAAATCCATCTTGAAATGTCTACACCTAAACTCTATCATTCCCACTACCTTTTATTCCCACTACCTTTTGGGAGAACCACCTTGGTTGGAATAAACTACTTTGGAATCCATTCTTTTAATTTTAGAAATCAGTCATGTATCACCACATTTGTTGGATGTTCACCATTCATCCAACTAGTCAACCATTTCAAAGGTTGTTAGCCTTATAGAATTCATATGGAATTGTAGTTCAGTAATGAACCTCAATCATCGATCTTGGCCTTATTGTTTCTACTTGATGTAAGGTTTGACCAAACACCTTGTCACTTCACTTTCATTTAAGATTTGATGACTTTATAACAAATTGGTGGGAATACTAAGTAAAGGAAACGTGTCAACAAACTGCTTAACTTCGTAGATCATCTGAATAAAAAATCAGGGTTTTAGGTGTGAAGGTTTAATGCACTTTTAATTATTTTAGCCTGCCCCTTTGTACTACCCTTGGTTTCGCAAATGTAGCTAATTGACATATGTCGAGGGAAAACTAAGAGTCGGCCTCCATTATTGCATCCATTGTTGGTCTGGTTCGGATGTTGTGCCTTCGCTTGTTTCTTGTGGTGGTTTGTTTGCTGGTCCACGGAGGCTTAAAGTTGACTTTCAATTTGCAAGTTTTCACTTATTCTTTGCTGCCTAGCTTATGCTTCATTTTTGTTCTGCTCATGGTGGTTTCTAATGTTAGTTTTGTTGTTGACCTGGCTCTGTGTTTCCACAGGTTCTTCCCTTGCTACTTCTGTGGGCAGCTCAACAAACGCCATTTCAGGTAAATTTTTGTTCTGGTTTCATTTCTGCATTTCATTTTTTTTGTGATTCCAACCCTCTAGCCCCTTGTTGAGCAGGTAAACTTACCAATTACATTCTCGTTGGGAGAAACCCTCTGGCTAAGGACTCAGTTCTCATCCTCTGACTCGGAGACAGGCTTGTTTTTCAGGTAAACCCTTGTTCTTCCCTTCTTTTATCTGCTCTTTTTCACCTTATTTTATTTTCCTTTATGCTTTTTGACTACCCATCTCATTTTCGTGGTGATGTGCAGGTCGTACCTGGAGATTGCTGCTCCATGGCCTCATTCTTGGGAGTCTTTGTGGCTTGCGGAAATAAGGTAGGATCCCTCTATGACTGTCTTGTTGTTTTTGCTTGTGTTATCCTTAGTCAGGCATAAACCCTTGGGGTTTCGTTTTCTTAGTTATGTTTTGTATGGTTTTATGGGTTTCAAAACCTCGCTATCATACTGGTCTTGGCCTGCAAAACATTGTTTCAACACTTGTGGGTTTTGAAACCCACTACTATTTCGGTTTCATAAATGTATATTGAACTACTAAATTTTGAAATGTAACAAATGCAAATGTCTGCTTGAATACTGGATGTAAATTTACCTCAGTTTTTGAGAAAGAATTTGATATCTTTGTTGGATTTGCCTTTGTCTAGTTTCTGCTATGGAATGCTTTCAGTCACGAGATTTCAGTCGATGTCATTCAACCTCTTTCATGAAATACTTCAATATTTTGCTTAAACAATATTTGAAGCACTAATGCACAGGAAAAAGAAATTGTCTTTCTTTTCTTTATGACAGAGATGTTAAATTCATTTGCTTTCACATATACTCAAGAAAACAAATTGTAATTTCAATTTCTGTATTCTTTCGTCTCTCTAGATGGAAACCCCTCACAGTGGGGATCTGGTTTTTCTTTTACGCCTTACCAGCAGTCCCTTACAGTTGAGAAATTGTCCTTTACTTACCTTATAGTTATCTAACAGTTTCTTTAAACATACCCTTAATTAGTCCTATTTTACTTGCTTACTTAATTTTTAAAGGACAATTGTTGTACCAGCCTTAATTTAAATCAAACAAAAACAAAACAAAATTTGTAATTTTTTCTTCCTTTCCAGCAGAAAGTAAAAAGTCATTTCCAGTTGTTAATTAGACTTTGCACCACTATGCTAAGCTTATGCTTAGAGATTATTAATTAGACTCTGAGAAGGAGTGTTTGGAGATTTTCTTGGCTTAGACTTGGATTGCCACTCAAGGAGAGCCTTTCAACGTAAAGGCTATGGTTGTAAGCTTTCATTTATTCTTTAAATAATATACAAATGCTAGTTCATCTTCCCAAAATATATATGTTCATGTATACATTAGCTTGCCATTCCCTGATAAGCTAAGTAGGTTATTATTGGATTTGCTATTAGTTTTGGCATGCTTTGTTGTCTCTTGATCACTTGTGCAGGTACATAAGCACCGAGAGAAGCAGGAACAAGTCCATGACACAAGCGGTTCTAGGCTCTCAACAAAGGAAATCAGAATAGCATCAGAATGAGGTAGGTCATCTCTCTCGTTCTACTTTTCAATTATAATCTGGGAAGATGTCTACATTGTTGTCACATTAGTTGCTATACCCACTCATTGGGCTAGAGTGATCATCTCTATCTACCAAGAGGATTACCCTTGTCAACAAAATGGTGACTCCGCTAGGGAACCTATGATCCTTTCCATTTAATCCTTCACCCTGATCTTTTGACTAGTTTGACCAACCGTCGATTTTTTGGCTTGTCTGCATCAGTCTAGGTATATAGCATCACCGATTACTACCTTAGAGTGTTAAGTATGTATTGTTTCTTGGAATATTTTTCTTTTTTTTTTTCATATTCCTCGCCCATTGCGAGTTTAGCCTTAATAGTCGTGATGGCATCACAGTTTTTACCTTTACAGTCATGATGAATTTTTTTCTTCATTTTTTGGTCGTGTTGAAATCATCACTACTTTTGCTATACAAATTAGTGATGCCATTGTGGGTTTGACTATGAAAAGTAGTGATAATCACAGCGTTTGGGTATATAAAGTAACAATGACCCTTGAATGTGAGAATTTTTAAGATTTCTTCCTTAGAATCCAGTGTGTCTTGGCCCCTAACGTCTTTTCCAATCATGTATGCTTGGATTTGTTAGTGTTTTGATTGATTTCCTTAATTAATTTGTAAAATTTGTCTCATTGGCTTCAAAGTGAAATCTGGCTGAATTCTAGGGTTTCTAGTCAATTGGTCATCACTTGCTGCTTGTTGATGTAGTTGAGATGCTTTTTTTTGTTGATTGGTTGAGCCTTTCTTTCCGTCGAAATCATTAAAAACGTTGTTTTTCATTTGTTTATCTTATACTTCGAAATTTACTTTTTGTGAAAATGCATTAGGTTAGTTGCATTGAAAAGTTATTTTTTGAGATTCACCATTGAGAATAGATTACATTTTTTAGTGATTGAAAGCTAAAAACTGTATAAGGTGCATCAAATTATTCAAAATGTTAAGAAAAGCATAATTCATATAAATGCATCTTAGTAAAGTCAAAATTATTTTGCTTTCGAAAAGTTTCATTTAGGATAGTGAAAAGTGGAAAGCATTTTTACTTTTGGAATTGCATTTAGTGAAATGAAAGATTATATTTCGTTTTCACATTTTGCATTTGGAAGACGAAAGTGAAAGTTAGTGGAAGGCATTTTGCATGATGCATTATTGATTGAAATTTCTTCCCTTGGTTAGTCTAGCTTTCATTGAAGTGGAAAATTTCCTTTTCTCATATAGTTGCATCTTAGATGTTCAGGTGACATCTTGTGGAGCCTTAAAACCAAAACATAATTTCAAGATAAATTCTAAAATCTATCAATTAATCTAAGGAGCATTTGAAACATTAACATTTACGCTTAGTGGTATAGGATAGAGACGTGTTTCGGTGTCTATAAAACTTAGCAGCTTTCATTCGATTTTTCATTAGACAATGCTAGCATGGACTTGTGCTCCCTATACCATTGATTACATAAAGGGATACCCTCATAGGTTGTAAACCTTTATCCATAGGAAGACAATTCTGCTGCCCTGTTGATGAGCCTCATCATTGGGTAATTATATGGGCCTTAATTCACCTCCTAGCTTATTCAAACCAACTTTTCTAACTTATTACTTGGTTTTTATTATATTTTTTTTATGAGATGAGTTAGAGTTAGATATTATGCCTAGTGGACTAATATGCATTAAATGTAGGGTTGAAGGAGAAAATCAAGGAATTTTTGCAAATATTAAGGTTAAAAATCGAATGAGACAAGGAGAGGGATTGTAGGAGGTAAATCCTCCTCATTTACTTATCCCCCATTCGAATATTCCTCCATCCATCACACCAACTCGGAGTGCAAGCAATCAAGCCATGAGGATTAGAAGGCAGCCGAGAAAGTGAGAGACAAAGAGCTAGTTTATCTCTAGTTCGGGAGCCGAGCCTCCCTAATTTTAAGGAAGTCGTTGGGGACTTCAGTTTTATAAGTAGAGAGACCTAGAGCCTCATTAGGATTCAAATTTTTTGTTGAAAAAATCTAAGCTATTTTCGATTTCTAGACTTGTGAAAGTGTTATTGATGTAATTTTATGTTTTGGTAATAAGAATGAGTTTTGTTTTGAGCTAGCACGGAGTTAACTCAGAGGTATGAAGCTCTTGGGTTAGGGCCCAACCCTAGTAGCCAAGGCTCCTATTTCTTGTATATGTATGTTTAGTGTAGTTTCATAGCTTCATTGTTAATTTGCTTTTAGATGCATTTCAATTGCAAGTAGTGTAAATTGGATTGGTTGTTTATTAGTTTTCTTCCATTTGTGCCTTACTTCAGTAGCGAGTTATTAGGGATAAAAGGAGCACCAAAAGGTTTCCAGAAAGTGTCTCAACCTCACTTCCTCCCTCTGGGATCATGCGTTAATAGGTGTCTTGGCCTCACTTCCTCCCTCTGGGATCATGATGTGAGGAAGGGACCCTTATGCAGCCCCAAAAACACAAATTTCTATTTCTTTTATAAGCTTTGGAGTTTGTTGTCTTTAAATTAGTATTTTTTCAATTTTTCAAAGTAGGACTCCATTTTCATCTTTTTAATCTTCATTTTTGCAGTAGATCTCATCCATGCTTTCATTCCTTTCAACAACTTTCCTCATGCATAATGTAGGCAATTAATTCATTAATTCTTCTTTTCTAGTTTATGATAATGTTTCTTGTTTACATAGATTTTTGGAAAATGTACATGTTTTATGTAGAGTAGGTGATTTGGGAGGAGAAAAATACTTCATAGCCAGCAACCGCCTTCCACTCCATTCACTATAGAAATCCCTTGTTTTCACCATCACCTTCACTAGTTTTCATCATTTTCCATAGAAATTCTTCCAAGCACATTGAGCGAATCCAACCATCTCCTATCTTCGTTGTTGACTTCTAAGTGATCCTAGACCTTCTCCCACTCCATTCCACCCATAAAACACCTTTCGTAAGCCTTCCATCACCTTCAACTCCTCACATTTTTCTCTCGGCTATATCCTGTAGGTTTACAAGGAATTCTGTAGGTTTCTAGTACATCCTATAGGTTTTCCTGAAATGCCCTGTTTTGAGGCCAAATTGAGGGAAAACCTCTAGGAAGTCACCAAAATCCTCACAAGGGTCTCCCACACCATCCAACCATCTCCTAACCCTTCCATCCATCCTCAAACATCCTTAATTCACCTACCACATCACCAGAAGAAATTAGTTTGCATACTTGATTTTGCATGAAAAGACAAAAAGACAAAAATATATTTATTTTAGTCTCTTTACTTGCACATTAGTGATGTTTGATGCTTCTTACTTCTATACTTAGATAGTTGCATTTGGTTCATGTTAATCTAGCATTTTTGCAAAGCATAGTTTCTTAGCAGTTACTTAGGAAATGGTGTGATTTAGCATTGAATTTCGGTCTTCTCCATTATTGCAGTAGAGTTTCTCTCTCTTAGAGTAGATTTACCTTTCTTCCATCAAGAAATCAATCTTCTTTTGACTCCATAGAAGTTTGGCTTGAAAACCCCAGTGGGCCCTTGCCATATGAACAGTGACAACAGGAAGAACCGTCACTTTTACTTATGTATACAACACTGCCACCTCCAGGTTTGTACGAACCCTAGGTTGATAAAGTAAAGCTAGTAGCCATGCTAATCACTTTTTGGCACCATTTTTGGGGAGGTGTCTGAGTAAAATGTGATTACTACTTTCTTTTCTTCTATTTCTTGTCTCCAATATTCTGCCATTAGTTTATTTCTGCAAAAGTAATTTAGTTGTTTCCTTTCTTCATTTGGAATTTTTTTCTTTCCTTTCCATTTTGCAAGAAAGATGTCAATTAAGCAAGTAGTTTTTCATTCAGTCAGTAGTTTTCATTCAATCAGCAATTTCAATTCTGCAAAGTACTTTCCAAGTTCGAAAAAAAATCATAAAACCAAACCAAAAACATTTCCTTTCATGCCTCGTAGGAATAGGGATAACTTAGGGAAAGTTTTGCCAAATACCCCCATTGCATCAAACAACCAACCTTCCCTCTTCTTTGGTGGCTTGAACTAGAGGAACCCTTAGGTGAGGAACCTAACATATTTGAAGAACCTACAGGGGAAGAAGAAGAAGAAGAATAACCCATTCCTACTGAACCAATGGCTGAAAATAGAAATGATAGAGGGAATAGAGAGAGAGTTGAGGATGCCTTCCCCATAAGGGAAACCAATGGGGACAATAATATAAAAAATATAAGCCCCTCTGCCCTACCTCATTTCCATGGCTTGACCACAGAAGACCTCGATACTTTCCTATTTGATTCTTTTGTTATATGTCGAACCTATGAGTATATAAATGATGAGTAGAAGTTAAAACTACTTCCATCTAACCTCAAGGATGCAACATTGCATTGATTCATGGGTTTACCTAGGGATAGCATCACAAATTGGTCTCAGATGTAACAAGCCTTCAAAAACAAATATCGAGAATATTGTTGGTCAAAGGATACTAAAGAGGAAATTTTCAAGATGACCATATGCAATGATGAATCCCTAGAGGATTACGAAGAAAGATTCTAGCTTAGTTAAAAAGGGCGAAGTGCACACTTGATCCTGAATCACTAAAGTTGGTCCTGCTTAGGGGAGCAAGGGAAGATATTCTAGATACCCTACACTTGTTAGCGGGAGGAGGTAGCTACCAATTACCCTATGAGGATATCAAGACTATCTTTAGAAACCATTTTAGGGCAGCTAGGAAAAAGGGTAGGGGTAGTCAACCTATGGTCAGTACATCCTCTTCCAACTCATCCATCAAGGGTGAAATTCGAAACATGTTGGAAGATTTAAAAAGTGAGATGCTACAAACCCTTGCCTTGCAAATGGACACTATTCACATTAAAAGAAAGCAGGAGGAAGTAGAGAGAGCCTTGGCCATTTTTTGTCCTAAATGCACCAGGAGGCATCTTAGGAATTAATTTCCATTGAATTCTATTGAAATTTGCTAAGTCTGTGAATAAAACCACTCCACAGACAAGTGCCCTTCCTTTCCTAGACTAAACATTGTATACCAAGGAGCTGAAGGGGTCACTGAGCAGCTCTGCTACATAGACCAAAGGAGACCTCATGGGTCTAGACCATACCAGAAGGGCATGCAAGGGTCGTCCCATGCATATTACAACCCCAACCAAACCACAACGATACCTTCTTGAGTACCCACTTCTCTCCTTCCTGGTCTACACCCCCTCCTTGGTCCTTTGCATCTCAGTATCACTCCCAGCCAGCCAGCCAGTCATTTCAACCATATGCTTTGCCACAACCTTAGTGGAATGCACTGCCCCAAGGGTGGAGGCCCCAATAAAACAATGCTCCAGCTTTATTTCCTCCACCACCTGCCCAGCCAAAACTTCTACATTATGCTCCACCCAAGCAACCCCAGATGCCTTCCCAGCCAAACCGAACCCTAACAATAGACAGGCTCAACAAGTAGACAATGGAGAGACATCATATCCAGCATATGTTGTGGAAATCTAGGAGATTAACCTGTTATGAAACCATCTCAAGAAAAGATAGAAAAGATAGATCAATGCCTTAGAATTCAGCCTCTTCGAGGGGGCAACCTCCTTTACATTACATAAATGAACAATTCTTGGATGATACAAAT